>JABANP010000899.1:0-13024 GCA_013115135.1 Perkinsus olseni | reverse complement strand
TCGCCCGAAGGGGAGAACCATCTTTCGATCTGCCATGGTTCAATTTTCCTTTGAGCTAACTAGGCTATAGATTGACACCGGGACAAGTCAAATGTGATTATTTTTTGGGTATGTGTAATCGTGCAAAGTTTGAGGAAAATTGAATGGTAAACAGCGAAAAAGACCCTTCGTCGATGCAGTCCGGTAGTAGGATCAAGCGGTGAGTGTCACCCGAAAAGCGTGCGCCCGCACGGGCCCCTCCCCGCGCGGGCGAAAAGTGTGTGAATGGGTGGGGGTGGGATCGACGCTTTTCCACCGTCCACTCACCCGAAGCGTGCGCCCGCACGGGCCCCTCCCCGCGCGGGCGAAAAGTGTGTGAATGGGTGGGGGTGGGATCGACGCTTTTCCACCGTCCACCAAGAGGTCGTGGGGAGGGTCCATAGTTGACCTCTGACCTTTTTTCTCCCGAGTCTACAAAGGCAAAAATAGGACAAATTAAATAAGTCCGCTGGAGGAGCAAAATGGCATGCCGAAGTATGCACACCATGCGTGGCACGGAGTTGCGCCACTCTGCGCGATGATGCAATGACGGAAAGACTTATAAGAGCGGCATGCCCGTATATCTGGAGGTAGCGGCCGGTCTAGCATCCCCGTTAAAAACGGCAAGCCCGGCTTGTCAAACCGCAGATAAATGTGTAAAGTTACGCCACTACGGGACAATCGCTCCGCTCACGTCACGCCGCATGTTAAGCATTTTTGGCTCTCGCTCGCCCCCCCCCGCGGCGCAAGTTTCAAATTCCGCCGTCTCCCGCTTTGCGGTGCTCTTCTTCCTCTACTCTGCATCCCTCCCATTGCTTACTCCCTGTAACTGCCATTCACGACAGCTAATACTTCACTCCCTTAACCTGAGAACAAAAGTCATGCATTCTCCGGCCCACCTGCAGTCCATTCTCTGTCAGCTTCAAGTTACAACTCCTCCCACAGACCAACTTCCACATGCCACCGCGGGGCCGTCGACGTATCGCAAGACATCGCTGCCTACAATGTGGGACTTACACAGCTCCTGCTGCCAACTGCTCCGTCTGCAGTCGCAGAGCGCTCAATGTAACGGTTCGTTCCCGCCTCGCTCCCGCTTGCTGCGCGTACTATGCATGCCCTCTTTCTTTTTAGCGATCCCGTCGCGCCAACACATCCTCCCCGTCCACGCACAACTCACACCTGTTCCAAGCACCAGTCAGGCCTCCGCTCTTCACTGAACGCGACACAAACACTGCGGTACTTATCAGCATATCCTCCTCCGTACGCGCTCACCATTACTCTGCGGCTACTTTATAGTCGGTGCGGCAACACACGTTTCTCCCTTCGACTAACCCTACGTCATTCTTGTGTCCGTTTTGTAGGTTTCGACGCCTCTGCCGCCTGTATTACATTGTGAGTCTTGCATGCGCTGCCCGACAGTAGCGTTCCCGTTCGACTGTAACGACTACATGTCGGCGAATTTAGTCTCCTCGGAAGTATGGCGCAGTAAACCGTCAGACTCTGGCTAAACCTACACTGAGCCTCTGCGGTCTCTGCTACCGGTACCTTTCTCCTGGACCCCTCCCACACAGCGGTGATGCAAAATGGGCGATGGCATGGCCTTCTGTCCTCTGCACGTATTTGTTCACTACCCCACCTACTGCTGATGCCCTGCTCTTAGTGCGGTGTTTACCTCAACGCCTCAGAGACCTCTGGCAACCTATGTTTAGTACGCTGTCTATCGTCATACAAAGGTACTGGTGCACGCCTCCTGCATTAGTGGACATAACAACTCAGCGCTCCGACTATTTCGCCGATGTGGAGTCCAACGAGATACACCGCATCATCACATGTAACGACGCTTTGCCATGCGATACCATTAGGTGCCCCTATGGATGTTTTGCGCATCCCTCTGATTGTGGGTCTATTGGTTTCCAGCATGTCCTCGGCCTTATCGATCCCAACTTCCACTTCGCTGACTCTAACCCTGACAGATCACTACGGGGGCGACGACTAGATTGGCTTCAGTCTTTGTGCGTTTCTCAACACATGGGTGGTTGCGCCGTCAACGTTTATTCCACACGAAAGAGATGTTGGACTACAACTGGCTACCTGCGCAGAGCACCACGGTGGTGGCTGCAAAGAGTATTGTCATGTGCCACAAAACCCAACTGGGCATCTGTGCAGTCCCTGGGGTGATCAACTCAGTCATGCGGTTTTGGTCAGCCGAAAGTTGCTTCCGGCACGCAAGGCTTTCAACTCCCATGCATGGTCATTAACCAGCATGCAAGGTGGATATCAAGGTATGGCATACTCTATGCTACCACAATGGCTATACCTCAAGCATCACTTGCTTCCTTTTTTCAGGCCTCTCGTCGTTCTTCCTCTCTACCGAAAGACGCTTCGATATTCACGACCCAGATATAACATATCCGCAAGAATGTCTCGCGGTAGCATATCGGCCTGACATACGAGCCCTTCTCTTCCAACTACTGGCCGACGGCACAATAAATCAGGATCTCTTTCACTCGCTTCTGCGAAACCCCACTGCCTTGCCAAGTGATGATGACATTCTTCGAGCTTTGCGAGGTTCAACGGCCATAAGTATCGATGATGCTCATACAGCGCAGAATCTTATGAAACATATTCAACGTACGGATGATGATACCATTGAGGACAATGATCTACCTCAGGCAGAAGCAGACGACATACCTCACCACGGTTTACAAATGCAGCGTCAGACACGCGCTTCTCCGCCATCGTCGATCACAACTCTCTCTACCAATTCCTCCTCTACGACGCTCTCTCCCTGCAGTACAGCCAATACATCTGCTGCGGCTACCGGCTCTCTCTCTCCATCTACGACCAGTGGTTCGTCTGCTGCACTCTCCTGGGCTGGTAGGGAACTTCCTTGCAATGCTCGAGCATTTGTCAGAATGCCTCGCGCTGAAATACCATCCCGTCATCTCATTCTTACCTATGCTCACCCGCCACTGGGGGTCCATGGTTCTTCTCCATATGCTTGGTCGACTGCTCGAGGCTCTTCCGCCTCCGCCCTCGTTTGGACTGCTGCTGCTATGGCCCTCCCTCTACTTCCAGTATTATCTCGCTCTACCGCTCCGTTTGCTCAGGCATTGCGACACTTGCTTCACGCCCTCTATACACGCAAAGGGAAGAAGTATCCCAAGCCGATATTGAGAGGTTTCTCGCCGGATAATTCACGGTTACCGCGACGACGAGGGGTGCAGCTTCTGAACTCTTTTCATGACATTGGTATTCAAGGGTCCATTGTGCCAAGCCGACAGCTCAATGTCTTTCAACAACTTCCTCAGGATCTGTTCTTCGGCAACCTCCGACAAGCGACAAATTTCTACATCGTCGCTTGTGACTCCGTCCCAGATTTGCGCACTCACAATATTCTGCAGCGGATTCCCTCCGAGGGTAAAACCTGGGAACTTGTCCTCATTTTGGACTGTGTCAATCTGAATTACCTTTATCGGCACGGGCACCCTCAAGACGGATGGTGGGTAGCATCGTCTCAATCTCGCCCTCTGCCACTGGATGGATCTTTGGAAAACCTTCGTCATGAGGTGGCTCGGTTGATTTGTCGATCATGGAATATACTCATCTATAAGGAAGTGAATCACCTTCAGACGCGAGAAGCAGCCTTGCAATATCTCGCTCGTTCTGGTGGACAGATGGCCTTTGTTTGTGCAACACACGAAAGCCCCGTTGGTCCGAAACCACCCTGCCAAGAGGTTCACATGTTCAGTGGAAAATTGCCACCGCGTGGCCTCCTGGATATGTCCTTTCCCACCTTGTACGAGCACTGCCTGTGCTAAATGTGTGTATCATGCACCTACCGGTAACTTTACCCGTGTTCAGCCTCGCCCAGCGCAGGAGAGTTCTCAGGAGCCTCAGCCCGGCACTCCGGCATCTGCAACATCATCTATCAGCGACAACTCTTCTGATGGCAACGCTTACATTACCGACGACTCCCGTCTGCACACTCTTCTAGAGAGCGGGGCCTATGCTTGCGAGCCACCTGGTTATGGACCAGTCGACGATGTGTACAGCAGCGACTCCTCTGCCGAAGGTCCTATACGCCCTGTTGATTACAGCAAAGGTCACGTCTTTTACTACTTTCGCTTCATCCACAAGGCGCGCTCACTCATCGCCGTCCGCCTACAATGCTATACCTGGCCACGTTTTGCTTAACGCGGAACTGGGTCTACTCAAACGGCGGTCTCGACCACTATCGCATGGAGCTCGGTCTGCTCATTTCCTACAGTCGATTGCATCTCGCAACGGGAATCATGCTATTCCCAATCTATACCCTGAAGGTATGCTCTTCAGCTCGTTATTCTGGCATGCTCGACTAGCGTCTGTCACTGGAGCGTTGCCTGCTCCGTTCTGGACCCTTTTTTCATCCCCGAGGCTCAGTTCCACGGTAGCTTCCGCGGAAGCTCACCTTCGAACCAGACTCATGGATGGCAGTCTGTCAAGTGGTAACGACAGTCGCTTCCTGGAGTTCACCTTCGCTGCTATTCTCAATCATGGCTTATCAGCTGGCGACACCCGTGTCGTTCTCCGACGAGGAGTCGAAGGGATCGCGTCCGGAAGGGCCACTCAGTACTTTCGAGGCTCTCGCTCAACTCTATCATTCGATGCGGATGAATGCAGAGAACGCGTTGCAGAGCTCTCGACATTGATAGCGTCCTCTCAACCGCACTTTTTCTTCACTTATTCTTGCAATCAGCGAATGCATTTTGGCTGCCGCAAACTTCACGAGGCTCTCGAGAGACAGTCTTGTAATAAGCCATTTGCAGTTCGCCAGGCCCTCCTAGAAGCTACGCAAGTACAGATGACAAAAACGTGGTATCGAGTGGCTACACAAACTTTAAAGTGGATAACCTCTTCTCATCAACGCCCTCTGGGGCGCATATCGCGATACTGGTACCGGTGGGAGTTCCAGTCTTCAAAAGGTACGAAATTTCGGCTGTGATTGCTAACACACCACCCACGAGCACAACACATTTCTCATCTTATTTCTCAATCCTTTTCCTCGTCAGGTAATCTTCCACATGCTCACTGTTTATTTTGGCTACCACCTGACGTGTCGCACACATGTGATCATGTTCAACAGAGTGTATGCCCCTCGTCGGCGTCTATTGCACAGCGATGGGAACTTCTATGTTCCTTGGGTGTTATTGGTCCGCACGAACAGCCAGAAGATCTGGTTTCCTTGGCTCGAGAATTGCTCACTCACTCATGTGCCAGAGCGAACTACAGATGTCACAAGCTCACCTCTAGTGGCGGGACCCGTTGCCGATCGACCAAGAACCCTATAGCAGGAGATTATTGGTTCGAGCCAGTTGACGGAAAGCATTCTACAGCTGCTGCAGATATCCTCATTCGTTGTGGTTTGGCGACCTTGGATCACCAAGGACGACTCAATCTAGGGAAGGAACTCAGTCGGGGTAGGTCGTACCTCACATGAGTTTTGTCCCTCCGGCATGGAAGCCTATAGCCATTGAAATGTATGTCCCATCACAAGTGCCAGTCTACCTCTCCAATGTCGAAACACACTAGATACTATGCTCCTATTTCCACTCTTTTTAGGTAAATACCGATATCCCACCGTTCAAAATGAGCACTTTACACCGACAAGCGACATCCTCTTCGCAGTCACTCGGTCCAATGTCAATATACTCATCGTTGACAGGACGATGAGCTCCCAGTAAGTTCAGTAAGTGTTTAACGATAATATCGAATGTTATACAAAGTTCACTGATTCTTCCCTGCCGTATTATGATCTATACTATTACACTTACTCAATGCAATTCCTCTTACTCCAGGACGCAATGAGTCTCACTCATACTCCCAACACTGTTGCTGAATAGTATTTAGTACATTCCCTTCCACAGGTACTTAGCGCAATATGCAGCGGGCCAAGAACAAAGAGCTGCTATCGCACTGACCCTACACCGCGGACAAATAAGAGTGGAGGATGGTGGTGTCAGAAATATTAAAATACCAGGAGAAGCCTTGCGACAGAAATCCCTAGCTAGTAGCTCGAAAAATGAGGATTTGGGCCGCATCATCAGTACTACTGAGATGATTTGGCACGTCAAAAGATTCCGACTACGTTGTCTGCAGCGAGAAATTCGAACATATCAACACCGCTCCCCGTGAGCGACGAACTGCACCTCTGAGAGCATCCCGCCGTCATCAAGAGCGAGAAGGATTGGAGGGGGATTTGCCTATTGCCATACTTCGTCGATCTCACTTTCCATCCTGGAGACGGTTCACTCCCGAGCAAGTTCTGCTCCTCCTGGATTGTCTCAGCTCTAAAGAACTGCCCGATCGAATATCAAAGTTTGGTTGTCGATGTCCAGAACTATTATGGATTCGATCTCCTGCAAATTACTATTCTTGGTTCTCTACTCGCCCAACGACCAAGACTCGCCAGCATCCCAACCCCCACGATCGGCTATCCGCAAAATCTTCTAGAGTCCCCCTGGATAGATGCCCTCGGAAATACAACTCATCTTAGAGCGGCTGCCCTACCTGATGTGACCCGCGTTCTGAATGAAGCGGCTGTTGCTGGCGACAGTGCAGCTATAGCATTGCAACGCACAGTCTTCGCCAACCTCAACGAGCCGTCCATATTTCGAAGATTTATCAAGGACGACCCGCAGAACAGTCAAGCAAGGATTCCAGTCTTCCCTTTCCCGAGAGTACGTCATAGATTCTACTGCATATCCTCATCCTTTCCAATTTCAGGTTGCTGACAGCACTGCTTTCATCATTCATCTAATTCTCAGTATGGGGCGCTATGACTGCGAACCTCAAATTTTCGCCGTACCGACCTTGCGAGCAGCCATGCAGGAAGCTGGCTTAGCACCTACCAACCGAGAAGCCAATACGGCAGACGTGTACAATCTTGTCAAGCAGTACGTCCGTTTCTTCTCTTTTCTTTCGAGCACACACAATCCTTCTTTGCGGTAAGGTACATTCTCAACCAGGCAAGGTGGATGCCCGGAGGCGTGCGAAGCTTTGACCGCAATATCATAAAGGCTACGTCCATTCTCAGTAGCCTACTCCTTCGAGGGGAATTGGCACATGAAGGAACCCCCTTAGTCCTCACTCGCTCACTTCAAGCTCTACACACTGAATCCTCAGAACAGCTACTCCGTGACATTCGGACAAATCTCGCTACAGTGCTACACGATAGCGTCCCCGCGGCACCGTCTGTAGAAGCTATAGTCAATTCCACCTTGTCTCAACCCCTACAATGGCGTCCGACGCTTTCTGAAGCCCCATATCAATCATCCGCCTCTCTGTCCGAGCAGCAGCAAGCGCTACATCAGCTCTGCACTACAATTGACTGCTTCGCGTCAGGATTATACTCCTTCACGCGTGGGCACGTTTGTGCCGGGTCCGCTGGATCCGGAAAGACTCATTTGCTACTCACTGGTACCATGTACTGCCGAGCACGAGGCCTGGAGACGGTGATGACCGCCCTTTCTTCGGAAAGGGCGTCAGAGCTTGGTGGCTTTCATTTGCATCGGTTGGTACCTCTCCCGATCGTTTCTCGCAACGGACGCTGCGATGTTCGTGTGTCTGCCGAGCGGTGTATCGTCAACCTTTCCTACAAGCCCGATCTATTGCTGACCCTACGCCGAATAGACGTCTGGTGCATTGATGAGATCGGCTTGATTTCCGCAGAAACCTTCAGCATTTTAGACCTGGTTCTTCAACATGTCAAAGGTGAGCACGTCATAACTCATTATCAACGAAATTGCTTTATTGACACCCTGCATCTCAGATAACACACTACCCTTCGGCGGTTGCTTAGTCCTGGGTACTGGGGATATGCTTCAGTTGAATCCTTCCAGCGGAAGGCCCCTGTGGGTGAGTCCCCATGTGCTCACCACCTTTACCGTCATTCCTTTGAAGCATATGGTGCGGGCAGCAGGGGATGGGAACTTGATGCGTTGTTTGGATATCCTTCGACAGCCGTTCATCACTGATGAGAATCTACTTGAAATCACTGACCTCATACAAGAAAACTGTCAATTTGTGTCAACCTTTGCGGATGTCCCTTTCAACACAGGAACTATTAGACTATTCAGCCGCAAAATTGCGGAGCGAGAGGAGGCCGCGAGACTCGCTCGCATTGTCGAGCTTGATGAGTCGATCACGTCAGTTCATCATACTGCCGTGGACGAGGTCACGACCAACTTGGGCGGCGTCGCCATCTGGCGTGTAGCTACAGAATCTGAGAGTAATGCTATCACCGCGCACGTTCAAGAACCATACGAGTTGAGAGTGTACGACGGCTGCATCATCAGGTTTACCAGAAATCATAGATCCCGTTGCTTCTCCAATGGACAACTCGGAGTAATCTGTCGGGCTGAGGCGCCAGTCACTGTATATGTTGCTCCTTGCGGGGCTCGCTCAGTGCCTCACCTGTCTTACGTACGGACACGCTGGACATTACTTACTGTATCTCCTATGGTGAGTCCTATCCTTCCACTCCGCCGCCATGGTTACGGCCGGAGACAGCAGCTACCGCTCAGGGTCTATGTCTCTTCTACAATACATCGGGCGCTGGGATCCACCATGTCACAAATTGCTTGCCGGTTCAGTCAAACTGATCCGCGATTCCGGCTCTGGGATCGCAGATTACTCTACGTTGCCCTCAGTAGGGTAAGAAGCCTCGGCCATATTACTTTCGTCGGTCCAAGACAAGACACGTTCCAGTGCATAACTGAAGTGGCTCGCAGGCGAGGACAGTTCGACGATTACATTCACCATATGCTTGCCGTTGTTGAAGGGGCCCTCAACTTGAGCTCACCGCACATAGATCTCACCCTCATGCCTATCATGCCCCTTGACTGTGAGCTCCCACACGCTCCAACTGGATTTGTTTACGCTCTAATTAGCATGCGGACACGTGAGGTGTATGTTGGCCAAACCAGCGATGTTGATAAGCGACTGCGCCAGCATAATTCCTCGCAAGGCTCACTCTTCACTAGAGTACTGCATCGTCAACCTTTCGCTCTTCTGGCGCTGATGCACGGCTTCAATCCACAACTGAGTGGGGATCACCTTGTTGCTGCTAGAGAGAGAATCGAAGCATCATGGAAATCCCGATTGCGCGCTCTACAAAGACTTGCTCAAGCAGCAGATGTCCTAGACACTGGATCCCTGCTGGCTCGCGAGAACGGCCTTATATTCGTTGTTTGTTCTCGCGTATGAATTCACCATGTTTAACCATCTCGACAGATGTTCTGATTCCATGCTGTAGGTGTGTGTGTGCTGTAGATCGTCTTCACTCCTGACAAAGAGTGTTCATTCCGCGTTTTCCAATCTACGAACCCTTGGTCTTTCCCTTGTCATCTCTTTTCCTTCAACTTTTCATCATCATCCTAACTATCAGGTCCCCCGGAATATATTTCGATGTAGACATTCTCGGATTCATGAAAGACAACAAATTCGTCAGCAAGCAGATAGTAAAGGACATCATATGCCTGCGACATTTCCATACTTCCAGTCGATCCTATACTTCCTAACGTTTCATCAATTTAGTGTCTAAATTTCAGAAAAAAAACCATTGATGATCATGCGTCGTTAAAAGAACTTCTCTCTTTCGCTCTGTCTCACCCTGGGCAGGGGAAGACTATGTCACGACTTTCCTTCATGAGCCTCATCACCACAAGTTATCCGCTTCCGATTCATGCTACTAGCTGCTACATCTTCATTGAAGATTCTTCAAGTCATACGCTACGTTATCGTGCTCACTTCTACTATCATCATCAGTCGTTTATGCATATGATCAGAATCGTACCAAGCAAGCAATACTAGCTTCACAGGTTCACGATAAAAAATGCCTCAGGCGTTCAGTACGTTGTACGTAGTACAACGTACTGGACGCGACAATCCCACACGCCAACACATGTCAATTCTCCATCGTCAATTGCGTTTGCAAAAATCAGCGACTCTTTTCTCCCCTGAACAAAAATGAAGCGTTCGTGATAATCTATGCCATGCGAGATGCCTCCTTATACTGCACTATACCCTAGTGCTATCTTTCCGCCAGCTCGACCACCGTCAACAACGAATCAGTTTTTTTCTTATGTCAAAGCATCACCCTGCGGGAGATCTGCCACTTGCTATTCGCGAAGTTGCACATCTACAAACTATCTCCTTGCCTGAGGTTCTCTCTCTAGGCCCGTCAAGCTTTGCCGACATAGAGAACAAGGTCATGGCTGTGCAGCTCATGAATTTCACTAAAGCTAAAGAACGTGAAGTCGTGAGCACTCAACGTCGGCAGTTCAATCAGAACAAGCGCCGTATCCAAGATGCTCCGCACCCGTACGACTCTATTCTTTTCATCAGATGCGTCGCCAGCAATCGTATGGCGTGCATTATCAATAGAACGATAGATGAAACTCGCCATTTACTCTCCCTACACTCCCAACTAGTCCTCGGCGGTTTCGCTCTTATCGAGGAGCCAAGCGATAGTGGAAGCGTGTTATCCGAAACCAATCTACCCATCCTTCATACTCAGCAACGGCTGAGTTGCATTTCGATAAATTTGGGACTACAACCGAACCATATGCCGATGCTCATGCCAGCGGACGCTGGCATGTATTCCTTCTCATATCGGACTTACAGCTTGGACTTGAGGTTTGTAGGATTGAACTACAACTGTTGCAGTGGACCTTGGTGTGATCGGTAAGTGTTCATCAACAATTCTACCTCAATCGTCCAAAATCACTAATCGACGGTCGTCAACTGCTTGTATTCACGCGCTTTCGTTCTTTGATCATTCCTTTTCTAGTAGAGTCTTACGCCCAATCCACCAATCGTTTGTTTGGACATGAGACTCTACTAACCGTCGACCACTTCACTGTGAACGCATCTACAATCAGCGACGTTTTATTCCTCCTTCTCCCTTGGCTCTATGCTTTGTCTACTTGTCAGGTGGTCACCACACGGGACAGGCTGCCGCAAGGGCTGTCAGATCTGTGAAAGAACCGCTAGTGAGGCACTTCAAGCAACTGTCGTCGAGGGTTCTCTCCCGAACGGCTTCTCACATGGATTCCGATCTCTGCAATTCAGCAAACATATAATATCTGAAGCCGTGCTAAATGTAAGCTTTTCACATATGCCCTGCTCTTCTCCTAACCACATGATGTCAAGAACATCACCGCTGAGTCACTTCATCTTTACTTTCTTTGTGCATGGCAATGCACTTAATCTTTCAGACCCCGCGATTTCCATACGATGCACAAGAACTTCGCACTTGTGTGCAAAGGATTCTGGATTATGTTCAGCAACCAGACGACGAGCAGTCCGCAGGAGGTTTCGTCATCAGCGGTTGGTTGAAAGGAGCGATTACAGCAGATGGCTCTCTCAGTGAACCGAAGGCTGCTACTATCGTCAACATCTGTCCCATGCGTCCTATACCTCCACATTTGCAGTATGGATTTAATGCCGTTCCGCCTCAAGAACTGCCATCTGGTATGCTCAGTGACCCACAACTCCGTGGTAGGCTCGCTGCTTTGGATAACCCTTCGATGGATCGCACACAAGCACCGAATCTCCCACCACCCCGAAGTAGTTCCTCATCATCCTCGGCTGTCCCAACTTCTACGCCAAGCGATACGATTCGTGCCGCTCAAAACCAAGCTCAATCTTCGACATCCTCGGGGAGCATCATGGCGTCGGCCTCTCCTGCTACTGCCGCCCCTGCACCAACAGGTCTCCCAACATCTACGCCAAGCGCTACGATCCGTGCCGTTCCAAACCAAGGTCGATCCTCGACATCCTCGAGAAGCATCATGACATCGGCCTCTGCTGCTACTGCCGCCCCATCCGTCAACCAAGCGCCGGCTACCAAGATACCTTCAAGACCTTCATCGACTTCGCCCATTCTTCCTGAGAATAACACCGGCGGGGCTGTGGCACCTAAAGCCAAAGCTAATGCTAAAGCTAATGCTAAAGCTACTGCTAAAGCTTATGCTAAAGCTAAGTCGAAAGCACTCAGCAAAACTCCTACACCGACTGCACCACCTCCCACGACTGGTAATGAAACTCTTCCTTCACTACCACAGACACTGCCACCACCAGGAAGTGATGAAGAGCAAGCTCTTCTCGAGCAACTCGCTTGCACGCCTATGAATTATCGACCTTACAAACGTCCTGACTACTATGAAAATAGGAGGTGAAGTACTCGATGAATAATACACAAACATTGATCTCAACTCTATCCTCACTATCAAAGGTAATTCATGCAAGTATTTGATTGTTCTGCAAGCTATGCCTCTCTTGGGCAGGTTAACTATATCTCAAGCCTCTGTGACATATATACATAAAGCCTTATCCTTTACAAACATTCTCGTGCTTTTTCATCCTGCTACACCCTGTAGCAACTGTTTTGCTACAGGTCCATATGTATCAGCAAGTGGTGCGTAATACATAAACAACAATTTTGACATGCGTGTGCTGTTTACTTACAGCGACGCGCGTTGGTAGTCTTCAATGAATCGGCAAAGCCGAAACTCACCCAATAATGAGTCGAGTACCCTCGCTACGTCAAAGAAATGCTCCCTGACAACATGAACATCAATGATGTTCCACGGTGGAACTTCCACCCAGCTTCCACCGAACAGACAACCAACACCATGTGGCTCAGCAAACGTTGTTCTTCAATCAAGCAGTTACTTCTCCGACCACGGTTGTTAAGCAGTGCGTGTTGTGCGCGCTAACCCGGGCCGCTGTATGTGTATGAACTTTCGCGCTCTATTCTGCGTTACTCCTCGGTCTTCGTCTGGTTCTCTCCTTCTTTGCCTAACCGCAGCCTTTCCCGTCCGGCTTCTTGTGCACAGGAGCGCATAGGCCTGGGATACGATTCCGTGAGTCACGAGCCTCCCGTGCTGCTCCTCTGTCACCTCAGCGGTAGTTTTTGCCCCTATTTAAGCTGCTAGCGGCCTCTGGACGTTCGGTCTCTAGG
>JABANP010000898.1:0-13093 GCA_013115135.1 Perkinsus olseni | reverse complement strand
TGCAGTTGACGCAGTATTTTCTATCAGCGGGCCGAATGGGTATGTGCCGAAAGGCACTCGCCACATCTGTTTCGATACAGACCACATCTCCCCAACTATGTTCGGGGCCCGTTGTCATCACACCGCGAATCCTCTGGAGAATAAGAGCAGTCGTGGATGCCCCCGGCAACTGAATTGTTTCCTCCGTGCAAACTCGAGCATTCATTCCACTTCTTCTCAGATCGTCGATCACTCGTACTCCTCCATTCTTCTTCTCAATTGCAGCAATACGCGACACGATACCCCCTGGAGGCAGAGATGGCAGGTCTTCCATAAACCCCTTAGCGACTTCGCTGTCGTAGTACTCCATCAAACTCTCCTCCAGCAGCTCGGCGGAGCTATAGTTCCGCCAAGAGTCGCTTGCGAAGTGACTAAGGCCTTCATTATTCTCAGGCTCGTGACTCTCCGACGTAGTAGGCCACCAGCCACTTTCGTGGACTGGCGACTCGATACCGATGTTCACACCACCGTGCTGCAGTATCTCGTCCAGCAGGGCTACATCTTCCTCCTCGTCCAAGTCCTGGGTCGCCAGGAGCATGGCCCGAAGGAGGCCGACCTGCATGTCACAACCATCCACTGCAGGCGTTTCTACTCCCAGCAAATCGCAGAGCTTTGTCCGCAAGGATGCCGCTTCGTTATTCACCCACGGCCCAACTCTCTTCCATATCTCTTGACTCTGCCCTTGTTCTTCTCGGCTGAGGCCGACCCAGTGGGAAAGCTCCGTGCTGAGCTCGAGCTCGAAAAGCTTATCCGTCGCCTCGTCGAACAGCTTGCGGATATGGGTGAGCTCGGGTCGTGACCCCAAACCGCACGGTGAGTTGCTCTTTTCGAGGTTAGCCCAGTTACACGCTGAGGCTTTCGCCGTACCGTCGGTGATCTCCCCCAACGTCTTCGTGCTTTCTGCCTCAGCGAGCTGGAAGGCCAACTTGTATAAGTCGATAGCTCGTCGATCTGCTGGATGTTCGCAATCCTGCGCTGTTCTTGTATCGACCATGAGTGTTGTGTCTGCGGTATCACGCTCGGGGTCATGTTGGGCATGAAATAGTGAGGTTCCACGCTGATGGGTGGTGGTTCTGGCTCTCAGCATTGCGCGTCTCGTTCGTTCTTTGGCTTTCCTGCGAAGGCGCGCTTGCTCGCTCCGCACCCGTTTGGTCATTGAGAACAAAAAGGGAGATTATACTGACAATCATCAGAGGCTGCGCGCGTGCTCATACTCGAATTCGTACAGCGATTTCAAATTGTATTCATAGAGTTGTTTCGGGTTTGTGCGGCGCATGCTTGTTCGGTGATGCAATCCTGACAGGATTATCCTGTCGTGCTGCGTCTATCTAGGCAGTACGGATTCGAGTGTGTGTATCTTCTGAAGAGCTTGCGTGCTACGGATCGCGAGAGCTCTTGGCATATATGGATACTTGAGCGTTGTACGAGTTCAGTTTAGACTCCGGAACACAACGCCTGCGGTTCTGCGTGAAAGAATGAAAGTAACTCACACTAGTCTATCTTCTGTGTCAACTCCGAAACAGTATATATCGCTCATCATGTTGCTCTCACGGGAAGGGACTTCCTTCAGTGAGACTCAGTCTTCGGCTTCTTGGGTGGAGGACCAGAGGACTGAGATTGGCCTCCGTGGCCCCTCTTGGACGAATTATTCTCTTTGCTGCCCCATTGGCCCCAGCCCCAGCTCTCATCCTCAGACCACGGACTGTAGTGGCTGCCTTTCCGTCCCTTACCAGGTCCTTTGCCAGACCCTTTGCCGAAGCCCTTACCGTAGCCCTTACCGGAGCCTTTGCCCTTGGACGTTCGGGTGACCTCTCTGCATGCCTTCCTACCAGCAGCCTCCGACAACGCTCTGTCGAAGGAGTTTCGAAAGTGATCCTCTGTGAAGCACTGCCAGAGTGGTATACCGGACAGAACTTTCTTCGAGATAGATCTACGATACTTGGCTTCGGCCTCCAAGGCGTCCTTGCAAGATGTTTCGTCAGCAAGGTACCCAACTTCTAGTTGGTAGCGACTGAAAACTGCGCAGTTCCCAGCACAGTCAGGATCAATCACCATGAGAGCGGTAGAGTATCTCGCAAACTGCATCATCCACCTGCCCATGCTGAATCGTGGCGGGGTGGTACCCTTTTCCGGGTCGTTGATCTCCTCCTCCAGAGTGACGACCACAGCACCGGTCACCGTCGGGCGAACCCGTTGTCTTGCCGTAGCCCCAGCATGGGACTCGTCAAGGTTGCTGAACTCCACGTACGCAGCCGGAGACTTTATCATATTAGTGAGAACCCTCACATCCGGCAGAAGGTCTGGGCTGATAAATCCCAGCCTCTCCCTGGCGGCTTGCACCATGCTCATCGCATCTCGATCTGGAGCTTAGCTCCTAGCTTGCTCATTTCCCTCCTTCTGAAGACGACGAGCCTCATCGCTCATTGTGGAACCGTAGAGCCTAGCCGCCTGAGCACGATCCGGGTTCAGACTCGGGACTCCCTCTTCGACGCCATCGACCCTTTGGCGTTCAAGGTTGTCCTCGATAAAGGTAACCCAATCACTTTCGCTCATCTTCGCGATGATCTCAAGCCTATCTAAGCTTTCCCTCACAAGCCAATCGACTAGGCACGGGCCTATGTCGGCTGGCACTCCGAGAACATTGAGCATCTCCGCCGCCGGGGATAGTCCGGGAGCGAAGGCAAAGGCGTTGGCAGGCTGCATAGTTCGAGCGAAAGCGAAGAACGGCTTATCCGGACCCGTTGAGTGACCACCTAGCAATGCGCTCGATTCCGTAATGTACCACTACGTGGAACTCGTACCCAAGAGGTACGAGGACTAATATTGAAACTCAACGGATTGTCTCTCTCCACGACTCCCCGGTTGCAGTCTCAGCGATACGCGCCCTCATCTCAACGGCCGACTTAACCAAACCGCGCTAAAGGTTGGAAAGATTCCAGCGGAAACGCCTCAAGAAACAAGGTAATCGCTTACGCAAGATAAGACAGAGAAGGAACATGCTGAGAGTAGAATTTACTGTTGCACACTCAAGTATCATACTTGAAGTATGCAGGTCCACAAGGTCAAAACAGAATCGACGGGTAACATGATTGGCTAATGTTCGAAGCCTAGTCGACGATGATTGATTCGCTCACTGCCCATTGCTGAGCCGCAACGAGCGGCTCTCTACGAAGATGTGACACTGGTAATGGTCTTCGCAGCACCGGTGGCGACCCACTGCGCTTCGTGGCACGTTACCAAGGTGTTTATAGCGTTCAAAACCATCTCTGAGCTGGGAGTAACTTCTCACCAGACATGGCCCTTGCCTCAAGTATAACGTGACCAAGCCTCGCAGCTCATTGCTGAGCCGTGAATAGCTTATCACCAGATATGGCCCTTGCCTCAAGTGTAACGTGACCAAGCCTCGCAGCTCATTGCTGAGCCGTGAATAGCTTATCACCAGATATGGCCCTTGCCTCAAGTATGATGTGACCAAGCCTCGCAGCTCATTGCTGAGCCGTGAATAGCTTATCACCAGATATGGCCCCTGCCTCAAGTATGATGAGACCAAGCCTCGCAGCTCATTGCTGAGCCGTGAAGGGGATCACGATGACTGGCCCTTGCCACAAGCACAGAGTACTTAATGCACCACACATCTGACCAGGAGTTGAAAAAAAAATCTGACAGCATGAGCGCCACTGTGCTGCGTTTTTAGCCACCCACTTTGTGGGTGGCTATGTGGGTGGCTCCCCTTTGTGGAAGGGTAGCTCTCGCCGAGTTTCTTTTTTTTTTCGGGGGGTGTTCCTTTTTCAGTTGACTCCGTTGTTAGCCTTCTCGTTTCATTTCCCTTCCCCCGCGTCGCTTCTTTCAAGTCTCGAGCTCTTCGTGAAGACACAGAGGGGCAGCGGCGGACGGTCCTCTTAGTGACCCCGCGGAAGGCGGGTGGCCCTTCGACGCATTCGGGCCTCGTTCGCCTCTGCTTCCTTCATGGACCTCATCATCAGTTCGGGCCGCGGGCCTTCTTCTCTTCATGGTGCGGCCATGTCGCGTTCGCGGAGCGCTGGGACTGTGGGTCTCTTGGCTTGTTGTCAGCTGTGCTTTCCTGCCAGTTTGCATTTCCCGTCCATCAGAATGCCTAAGAAATCTGCTGCCAAGGCACCCGTTACTAGTTCCCCACCGGTCTCGGGCACTTCCCAGGCGGAAACAGTTGCCGCCGCGGATTCCGGCGGTCTCCAACCCGGCCAGAGTGGTTCTGGCGGCTCCTCTCCTTCCGGTGCTCCATCCGGGCCTCTTCCCGGTGCTCCTCCGGTCGCGGCCGCCTCGGCCGGTCCTGTCGCGGCGGCCACCGAATCCTCTCCGGCGGCCGCTACGGCCGCTCGCCCTTCTCCTCGGGTTGTCGCCGCGGAGCAGGAGGCTCAGTCTGCAGCTGCACCTTCCCCTCCGCAAAGTATGCCCGAGCAGCACTTCATGGATCTAGGGGCCGACGCCGACGACGCAGTTGCTCCGGCGCAGCCCGCCGATGGTTCCCCAGCCGTTGTTCCCGAGGCCGGCGCCGATATCTCTGCCGACTCGCCTCCCCCCACCTCTCCATCTCCCGAAGGGGATCTCAACGCCAACATTCTGAAGGCCCTAGGGAAAGCCCTCACGTCGGCGGCTTCTCAGGTGAAGTCAGCTCGGTCCGCCGACGTCGATCCTCTGTGGAAGCGTCTCCGCAGTATCGACTTCTCCGACGCTGATCCATCTCTGCTTCCCCAGAACATCCTGTCCGAGATCGATTACGACAGCAGCAAACTTCTGGAAGAAGAAATCTGGAAGTTCCACCCCGACTCCACCGGCGAATTAGAGAAGGGAATGATCGGTTTTGTCCGCTGCTTGTGGGGTTGGTTCTTTAACGCTATCATTGCTGGTGTCAGCGCCGGCGATGCCTGGAGCCATGTCGGGCACTGCTTGGCCGCGGCCTCTTTTAAGTGCCCTCTCTCCGGTCAGCTCGGGGGCAGTATGGCGGCAGAGCGCTATGATCTTCAAGTCAGGAAAGAGGTTTCCCAATCCATGAAGAACGCTGGCTGTTCACTGAGGTCGGCCTGTCGCGCCTTTTCATCCTTCGACTCCTCTAAGCTCATTTTGATCCTTGGTTCCCTGAGCGGTCGTAAGGGCTCCGCCAACTCCGGCTACAGACAGGGTGGCAACTCGTCCGGTGGTTCCAACTGGTATGGTGGTTATTCCGGCTCGTCCGGTGGTTCCAATTGGTACGGCGGTAATTCCGGCTCGTCCGGTGGTTCCAACTGGTACGGCGGTAACTCCGGCTGGTCAAGAACCTCCAAGCGTCGCCGCGACAAGGACGATCAGGAAGAGACCTGGAAGAAAGTCGCCGGGAAGTGGGTGAAGGTGTCGGACAAGGATGACAAGGCCGATAAGAGGCAGAAGAAAGATGTAGCCTGATAGCCTTGCCGTTGGTTTGGCTCTTTCACCTAGGGCGCATCCTGACAGCTTTGCGATGGATTGGCCTAGATCCTGATATCCTAGAAGTCGATTGTCTCGTTTCTCTTGTAAGTAGCCTGATAGCCTCGAGATTGATTTTCTTTATCATATCTCACCTGCTTTGCGTTGTTAGTTAACCGACGTCTCGACCGCGAGGGTCCGGCATATCGTCCCATCCCCTAAGCCGACACATCCCGAGTCCGGCAAAGCGGACGCCAGTCTTTCCGAAGACCAGAAGCATTGCATAGCCCTGGCAGATTACCTGGTGGCTAAGGAGCACAGTGAGAAAATCGAAGGAAAACCCGTAATCCTTCTTCGTCTTCATGGTCTCATTCCCACCCGCAATTCTCTCCGCTAACAATAAAACCAAGAGCGACCACCAACTCATCTCGGTCCGTCCATGTCGGCCTTCTGTTATCACGTGTCCGATCAGCAGTACGCTTCGCGACATAACAGGCAACCCAAGGAGTTGCCGAGGCGACAAGTTGCACACTCTAACTGGAGGAACTCAACACGAAGATGTAGAGCAACAGAAAGTTCATGATGCATTCAGTCTTATGCCAGTCAAATACCTAAGACTAGCTTCCGTAATGAGGAAGGCGAACGAACACCAACGGACCTCTTCAGCTCTTCCTCGAAGGCCTCCTGAATGGGGTCGAAGCATGACGCGGATTCCTCCGAAACGACTTCATGCTGCTGACCACGCTCCCCCGCATTCTCTCTTCCCTCTCCGGGCACCTCGGTGACGCGCCTCTCCGCGTGGACAGGGACAGCTAGGGAAGCTCGGGACTGTCACACAACGACGTATCTTTGCCTCTCATATCGAGCCAGCTTACATGATCCTTCCTCGAAATCAACGCTGATTGTCTTGACCTGCGACTGCCCGCCTGAAATGACAGCCGTTCACTTCCCACCGCCTTCAAACAGCTCACGAGCCTCTTCCAAGCTTCATCAGCCGCCTCCCCAGCCGCACGCCGGGCCCGATCCAGATCACCAGCCCGTTTCGCTGAGGCCATAGCGTCCACCATGCGTTTCATATCATGTATGGCATTTACTCCTGAAACCTTTTTCTTACGCTCGACTGCTCGTCGTCACTCTACTTTCCAGCTGACGATCTCGTCGGGCTTCGTTTTTCTGACGAATTTGCTGAACCTTGCTTATCTTTTCGGTCCTCAGTGTTTCCAACCGATTCGCTATTTTCTCCTCTCGATTTCTCATGAGTTGGTTGAGTTCATCCTGTCCCAAAAAATCCGCGCGCGCCCTTCTAGTATTGGCTTGCCTGGAACCTCATCGCCTCCGCCGTTTTTCTCTTCTGGGCCTCCGCGATGCGCTCATCTCGTCGGTGGCCCATCAGTCTGCTCCGCCGTGCTTGGCGTCGCCTAAGGGAAACAGGGAACAGAGCTCCAGTAAGAGATGTTACCTCTCCCTCTCTTGATGCAACTCGGATCGGAGGTCAGCTTCTGACAGCGCCTTCGCCAGCTCGTACTCGATACGACGCTCGAGTCCCTCGCATCGGTTTCGTCTGCGCCATTGAGACAGCCGTTCCCGTTACCAGTTTTTTCTCCAGCCTTTCCTTCAGTGAGTCTGCTCGAGACATGGACGGTGTTGCCTGGAGGCACTTCAATAGAGGAGCTGCAAACCCTCCCATTAATCGTTACTTCGGATCGCATAACAGCGCCTTGGCTCCTGTCACACGTCTGCTCCTGAAAAGTTCTGTTAGGGACTTAAATACTGAATCGTAGAGGAATAGCAAGAGTGCAAGATTTTCTAGCTCTGCCGATAGCTATTGCATTATCAGAAATCCTAGAGAAGAGGTTGGTTACTAACGTAGCCATCTTGGTTCGAGTTGCGATGCTGCGATACCCAAAACGAGTTCAATCACTTGAGAGTAGAGACGACACTCCAGCCTACCACCGCTTCCGGTTCCGATTTCCTAGGCCTACTGCCGTACCGCTGCTCCGATTCCAGCAGCTCCTGAAAAGCTTATTCAATCCTCACTATTAACGAACACCCGAAGGCGAATGCGAGATCCCGCACAAGATGCTACTCAGCAAAGATTCAAAATCAAAATTGGTTTCCAGCGCCTCTCACTTCCTCCATCTTTTGAAGTAGAAGGATTCGCTCGTCGTGACTTCGTTGCAGCTCCGCTAGGCAGGCGCTAGTAGGCGTTAGAAGCCGCCCAACCCGAGAGGTATCTTTGTCACGTATGTCGTCCGTGCTCCGACCTTCAGGACTCATCCATAAACAGACGTGACTTAGGTAGGCTTGATAGTAAACGGCGGATTTAGAAACCGTTTGTCAGCATAAAAATCTACTCGAACGCGAAACCAATCAGAAGAGAGTGAAAGTCCCCACACGATCCTCGAGTCACGAAAGGCATCCGTGTTCACGGTGGCTTCAACGGCCGACTCTGGAGGAACCCTACATCAGTTCCACTGGGCCCGCAGGCAGTCAGACCGCCGAAAGTCAGTGCGTTCGTGGCTCTGCTCGGAAGATCTGGCAGGTCTCACTGTCAACAGCATCCGAGGAGTCCTCGGCGAGGACAGGAGCCAGAGTATTTGCTTTCTGCTTACTCCAAACAAGGGTTAGTGGTGTGCGATTACTCTTGGTTGCTCGCTATTAAAAGTATCGGACCAAAGGTACAGTAGCTTTTAACCTGCTTCGTCGCGCGAGTTCTGCCTTCTATAGCCCAGGGCTATTAGCCCCCTGCTGCTGAAGATGGCTCGGTTCTGACGGGTGATTACGCAGCAACCTACATGTTGTATCGGGCTTCAGAAGCCCGGCTTCTGGGGTACCCTTCGATGATGACGACCAACACTGTGGAGCACAACATTGTGACTTCTCTGACAGGACTGACAACACCACTGTTTACGGAAGGAATGAGCTGAGGCTACCGGCCGCTCGCCTGTAGGCCATGTACGAGGAGATGCAGGGCTTCACATTCGGTAGCTCGCTCCTCGATGTGGTGATTGGAACCATATCGTTCCTTAAGAGTGGCCATCATGCCACATCGGCAAACCTGCCCGTGACTTGGTGTAGGCTGTTAACAGCAATAAGGAAAATTGGGGCTATGTCTCAGAGGTTGACCCTTCCACCGAGAGAGTAAACGGAGGGGTCGCAACACGAACAACATTGTTCCTATCAACGATCCGGTCGTATAATTTATTCAGACTCCTTACCGGGCTAAGAGGGAGGGCGGCTAATAGCTGCCGGCTATAGTTCCGTCTGCGCGAACAACCTAGCAGACAGCAAAGCAAACCGGGGTCTGATTTCCGCTTTGTATTTGTTTCGACGGAATGACGAGAACCCAGGGAGAGAAGATACAGTGCCACACGGAACGGTTTCGCGGGGCATTGGATTTCCTCTCCGTCAACTATGGTGCTAAGTCCGGTGAAGTAGTGCATTGTGTGTCACTATTCCCGGTCGACGAGGAAAAAATCTGCCGAGCACTAGGAGAAACTGTTATCGTGAGGACCGACCACGTGTCTTTTGTACGCATGCGGGTTCGAAGCGTTTAGGATGGTACGACGCGCAGATATAACCGTGAGGGAGCCTCACCTTGTATCAGTAGGCCATCAGAACGAATGGTGTAAGGGTTTGCTCGCTCATCCCGTTTGTACGATGGAGTCTCTTGTGCAGGCATAGCTGTATCAAGGTGTCTATGAATAACTGGCACGTGGTTGGTGAGACCCATAATTGATTTCATCCATCGTCAAACTCTTCAAAAGAGTCTCTTCTGTGTGTATGTGTTCATGGGTTGGTTAGCATTATGATAATTGACTGGTAAGGCATACGAGACAAGATATGCGCCGCATATTATGCAGCCGTCGAATACATATTTGATACGATACCGCAATTGGAGAAAATGCCCGTTACTGTGCTCTGGAGGAGTGAGGCGTAAATATGACAAGGTTCCTTGGGGCTTCCCAGAGAAATTCTCTGAGAGAATATGAATCGTCCGCAGAGCTCCTTCTGTCCACAGGAGCCTACACATACACCGTTCGTTCCCTCGTACCTGAGGACAGGACCATCACTGATGGTCCATCAGCGCCCACGCATTTATGCGTACGAACAGTCACTAGACCGATGGAGCTTCTGCCGCTACGAATCCAGGTACGGTGGAGAACGTTACATCAAGCAGTACTATCCCTTTCAGGTTTGAGGTATGACTCATACCGTATGAGCCAATACAGTACTTCGAGAAAGAGGTTCCAGGCGGAGATGTCCACACCCGCGAGGACATGACAAGTCATATCGAGAAATTCGCACTGTCAAATGCATGATCGTGTTTCGATGGTTACCTGCTAAGATGTGCTGGTCGGTTATGGGAACCGATTGTTACAGCGATGACCTACTGAATCCATCCCACTACGGTACAATTACACGAGGGCCGGCATGTTGCGTAGCTGAATCACGGTAGATTCACCTCGGGGGAAGACGCTCTGGCGCCCAGACCGATGTAGCGCCACTGGTGGATCTGGGATACTCGGCGTAACCGTTCAGACCTACCTCCCTTAATCATTAGCCTCGCCTCGGCTCCACTGGGGTTAACGGTTGAATCCAGATTCCCCAAGGGGTCATTCTGCTCTAGATTCAGGTCGCAAGGTTTGCAGATCTACCAGAATCCAAACGACTCGTTTGAAACGAGGCTTCAGTGATCTCAGGAGTGCTCAGCTGTGATAGCCGGCTCTTCTATGACACTTACATGTCAATTCTTCACGGATCCCCAAACAAGGGATTCCTGTATGGCATACAGTGTATGCTGCCAAATATGGCATGAAGATGAAGCTTAGGCCATAGGTCTCATATTCTCGTCCCGTTGACCTTACCGATTTCAAGTAGTATCTGAGACCTTACCGACTCGTCAAGAAACTTACCGAGAGGCTCTCGAGTCTCGCTATCAATCTAGTGTGTTCGGCAAGCCAGGAGGCCCGCTACCAGCGGGCCGCTGGGGAACCCAGCGGCTGGGGTATAACACCTTGGTAGCTCAGCCGGGCTGAGTCAGCCCGAGCCACACGAGGGACAATTCACCAACGACTAACACAACACCAGTGGCAGCCCAGAAATCACCACACATGAGAGTGATAGGAAGATATTAGGGTCCTGCCGAAGACCTTCTAGCGGCCAGGAGTCGTTCTGAACGACTCGTTCATAATGATCTCCTCTGCCGGCTTTCGAGTCGAAAGTTTCGACTCAGTCAGATGGAAGCCGCATCGCCGTACCTTCCGAATCGGCGCCGGTACTCTGAACCTCAGAGTCTGAACTAGTCCCCTTGAAGGGGACAGGCTGCGTGGGAAGGGGACCCCTTCCCGAGCAGATCTGGACGCAGCCTGCCTTGATCGACGTACCATGAATAAAGCTACGGAGCTGTTCCGTCGGAACATTGGGATAAACACCACCATCTCGACCCGTGGACGGACTACTACTGTAGAAGCCTTCGAATCAAAGAAACGTGCAGTAACAGTCATGCAGGTTCACAAGTCGTCATCATCCGAATCTTTTTTCCTTCTCGGTGCCCTCTCTCGAAATCTCTCTTCGGGCCTTCGTCTTGATAAAGATATCATCCAGGCGGACGCGAGAGTCAATCTCAGATCCGTTGCCACTGGGGAGGTGTACTCCGGAATGACTAGGGGTTCCTCGTGCATTATCCGTCGAGCTGTCAGACCTTCCGACTCACAAATCGCCGGTATATGCCGGGCTCGCGAGCTGTGGAGTACATGGGCTACTTCGATATCTTCCGGGAAGGATCTGACGATGGCATCGTTTACGGATCTTAGGTCGAGCATGGCCAAAGACAGAGACAGCATGTTCCCCACAGCAAAGACTCTTTGCTGTGGGGAACATATGCTACTCAAAAACACTCACCTTAAATTGGCCACTATGGAGTCGATGATGGGCCTGTCGGACTGTGGTTCGACCAGACCCCAAGGAGGGTTGGCAGCAATCACGACTCTTTCCCGGGTCGTGTCCAATGCCTCCGTAGGAAGCTTCCACGACTTTCCTATCTCTAGTGGCGGTAGATAATCCCAAGTGTCTCTGAAAAGAAGAGACTGAACAACCCATGCTTGTATCTCTCTACTTGTCCTGTGTACAAGTTTTGAGCGGCAGACCGACAGTGCGATACCAAACCCCATAGCAGGGCGCCTCAATTTTCGCAGGAGCAAAGTGTAATTTCGTTTCATAACGTTTTCGATCAACACAATGGCCGTGTCACTTCGGACGAAATGCGGATGGAGTGGTACAAGCAAAGTGCCATCAAGGCGACCTCACGACCCCACAACGAACCGACAACACGAACGAGGAGGCTACCGTTGCTGAGCAAGGTACACCCCCGCCCCCCCCTCACGGTGGAATGTATCCTTCCAAATTGGCCATATTATCGATGAGCGTATCGATCGCCTGCTGACTGCAATCGACGAAGGTGACCTTGGAGCACAGCCCCGCCAGCAGCGCCGATGCCCCAATAACACCGCTACCACTGCCGAGGTCGAATAGATGTACTGAGCGGATGTCCGTTATCTGAGGGGGAGGAGATACCCACTCTCAACAACCATACGCAAGCCAGGCCCCACTGCCTCTTCTTCGCTTATCGGGTCTCTTATTATCAGGCTGATAATATCAGCTCTGTTGCCCCTCAGGACTACACTTTCTCGATTTCAGAACCGTTCTCACTAGATCTCGTTACGACCATCATTTGCTTCAATTAACACCGCCATCAACGTCTCAGTCGAACCCGAGCAGCCCGCAATCAACACTCGGAGTCCATTGGCTCTTCCCGACCCACCCCTTTCGCCTGACGCCGCCTCTGAGCCCTCTCGAAAGCAGTTCTCATCCACTTGAGGGCAACTGCTGGCTGCGTCATGTACTCCTCTCTGGCGGGGACCGGCCGACTGCACGGCCGCAGTGACGACAGGAGGGAGAGTATCTTTGAATTTGAGATGGACATGCGGCAAACTCTAGGAATTTCGATACTGTGATTTAGACGAAGCTCGACCGCAAGTTACGGTCCGGTACAGTATCAGGATGAGGCTGAGATGCGGTCCGGATAAGGGTTGCGGTCCGCAACCCACCCTCCCTGTTCTATGCTGATACTCTACGGTGTCGCCAGACGTGTATCATTTAGTTCCCACACAATGAAGCTCGAGAGATTGGCCAGCGTCTCCCGATACAGGCGAGAGAATCGGGGATGAATGCTCTACATCGAGCCTTCGACACAAGCCTAGAAACGAAAACTACAATGCTGCTTGGACGGGAGACGCAAGCCTTCC
The DNA here is from genome assembly GCA_013115135.1 of Perkinsus olseni. Lineage (NCBI taxonomy): Eukaryota > Perkinsozoa > Perkinsida > Perkinsidae > Perkinsus > Perkinsus olseni. The sequence goes on along the minus strand of JABANP010000898.1, from coordinate 329 downwards.
ATCCTCCTACGTGTACGTAGGAATAAGCCTTTCAACATCCATCAATATCGGCACCTCAATATTACCACTCCAAAAGCAAATCGCGAGCCTCTCAAACACGGAAGAGGCATTATGAACGATCAGTAACTGCCCTATCATCATACGGCAGGTGCCCGTCCCGAGGTCAGATCCCTTCATACGCTCCCAGTCTCGACCCTTGCACGACACAAAACAACAACGAATAATTTTGAACGGAAACCTTCAGACTCTGACCCACCCTTCCATGAAAACCTCCAACTCGTTCAAATGCTCTACAAAAATAGCCTCAAGACCCTCCCTCAACTCCTCCG
>JABANP010000897.1:0-13098 GCA_013115135.1 Perkinsus olseni | reverse complement strand
GGAAGTAGCTGCTGGGAGGACCGCTCCCGATCATCAGACTAACTCTGGCAGATTTTACAGCATTGAATCGCGATGGGGCTAGAGTCCAAGCCCTCTGATACTTCACGCTTCTCGTATTAGCGTGCGGTGAATCTCACCAATAAGTCCCAATGACCCAGCAGAGGTGAAGAGCCAGAGCAGAGCCAGGGCAGGCGGGCGAGCCGAAACCCAGAGCAGAGCCAGAGCCAGACCAGAGCCAGAGCCGAAGGCAGAGCCGAGCGGCCAGGCCAGGCAGAGCAGAGCCCGAAAAGCTAAGTACCTAAGGTCTGCTTTGCGGGCTGCAATTTTCGACGGAGCCGACGGATTACCACTCGGCGGAGCACGCCTATAAAGATGGGACTAGAGACCGATAGTAGCAGGAGCGGACGGAGTGGGACGACTGTCTGAGGCCGAGGAAATGATATTGGCGTGACCATGGCGATTACCGGCGTGAGCGTGAAACAACCGGCCCAGGTCTGCAAGGCTCACAGCCTGTGAGTCACAGGCCTATCAGACATCCCTGGTCGAGGCTTGGCCAGATCAGCCATCGCGTATCCCTCAAAAGCGGCTCGACGATGAGCCAGTGCAGTAGCTGTGAGAAGCAACGATGAGGCTGCTGCAGCCTGGCTGCACGTGGGACACCGAGATGAGTTCGACGGGTGGATGGTACCATCATGGTATATCTGATCTGCCATCAAGTGGGCTACTCGCAGCGACTGCCTCGAACTTGTTCAAAACGAAATTTGATATCGGAGAACCACTTCCATCGTCCACGGCTTCGTTCGGCTTGGGCTGTGTTCTTTGATACCCACTTTCAACCTTACTTATGGCCTTTTCTATCACCTAAATTTTGGACTTACTCTTGGCTCTTGCCTTCGTCCTGGTCTTACTCTTGGCGCTCGCTTTGGGCTTGGGTTTGGCCTTGGACTTCAGCCTAGACGCAGCTCGGGCACTCCGCATTGCTGGGTTGACGTCGGAAACGTCATCGCGTTCGTTGTCAGAGAGTATTTCACTCCATTATCACTTATGCGACGGGGATTTTGATAGGTGGCGGAGCGGCTCCCAGTCTGGGAGTTCCAGAGGAGTCAAGGCGCGCTGAGATAACTTAAAGCCCCACTGAGATTCAAACTCGGATTATGAGTCGCACAACGAGATGAGTTTTCGGTGAGGTCGTTGTTCCACGGAGGCAAGCCCCCTTTGAAGAACTCATCGGGTCTGAATCAGCCTAACGATGCGTGTGTGCTGTTCATGTCACGAAATTGCCGTGGTCCATGCCATGGTGGCACCTTTCACAAGGATGGTCGGGTTCCGATCACTGCAAATAACGTACTACGTGAAACGTAGTGTGTGATGTCGAGTGTACACCGTGTACCGTACGCACGACTCTGCCCTTAGCTAACCAACTCAATGAATGAATGTGGGCAATCAGGCTGTATGATTCAACACAACCCTACGTAAGTGGGATGCAACGCACATGCCGCGCGAGTCCCTGCTTGCGAGGCTCACCACAACAACGCATTCCTCGCCCAGCATCCGCTCCACACCCGAACCTGTGTCACTCGACGCCGAGCTCGGAAAATCTGGTGTGGTGGTATAATCCCTGACTAGCATCCGAGAGGTCCCCGGATCGATTCTGCTTGTTCCATTTCTCTGCATTTATTTTCGTGCAGTTGCAAGTAGTTCCCAGTTCACGAATTTAGTGCTGGGTGCGCGTCCCAGAAGGGCGCGCGAACGCCCAGATTCGACGCAAGATTCGTAACGGTGAAACGGCTGACTACTATCACCCCTTTACCAACTGGTTGAGCCTTTTGACCTGTGGGTTGATTCGACTATCGTTATTGGCCTTATGTCGATGACTACGGTCTATCGTCTGCACTAGACTTAGTGAGTATTGCAACTAGTCGTATATCATCTAGTCGCTCGAGCCACTATCATAAGGACCTAGACTACTATCGCTTGAGTATTGTATCTAGTGACTAGGATTGTGTTCCTCTAGTCGGTTGGATACTAGACTGGTGATTGGCTCTTATCGGATTCGGTTCTCTCGCGGATCCATTCGGCAGCGCTTTGCGACACAGCACTACTCCTCTCCTCTACTACTCGTCGCTCCTCACAGCGCGCTCGCCGCACTCGCTGCCGACCCGCGCATTCTACCGGGATATGGTTCCTTCAGCCGACGCTACTACTATGTTCTACTATCAAGTGGCGGCGGTCCTTCAATGGGTCTTCGAGGTTACCACGAGACCAAGATTGATCACCTTGTGCTTTACGATAACTACTCATCCCCGAAGGACTACTACCGTCATTCTGCCACTCCGTCACTTGGTATGCGAGCATTCACTACAAGTCGGCCTGGCTCCTCAAGTGGTCTACAGCCATGTGTACCAGCTATACACTATGGCTGTAGTCCCAGACGACATGGTAGACATGATGGCGGGGAAACCTGCCGTGTAGTCTACTACTCCACTAAAACCACTACTCGGTATTCATCAGTGTGCACGGGTGAATACCACGGAGTCAGAGGTGCCATTATCCTACTACGATTTATTGAGCCTACCTTACACCCACTAGAAGCATGGTTGACGAATCTGCTTCTGTTGCTACTTACTACTACGACCTTGTGAAAGCTAGGTTCGTAGCATGTCACTGACAGAGCTGTATTAAGGAGCTTCAAACTACTATGCAGACAACTGGGTTTCGCTACGCCTGTTCACTACTGCTACCCGGTAACTACGTGAAGCTCCGACTGTACTCTACGATGTGGTACTACGTGACTTCCCCATCTTGTAGAACTACTACGGTTTGGATAGCACGGTAATCGCCTTACTTGGTTTTGTTTGGTGACTAGTCGTGTCTATCTCGCACTACCTGCCTCACACTAGCGATGTTATACTGCCAGTTGGGGGTGACTAGCTTTGTGAGAAGGATGTACAGAGCCTCTACTACTCGGAAGCGCTTGGTTCTTGCGCTTGTTCTTGGCTTTGACTCCGTGTACTACGCTCTTTTCATCTCGTCGAGTACTGTCGTACTCACGGAGTAGTAGAGTGCCTCAGTCTGCTTGTCAACGTCCCAAAACTAGTAGTCAAAGCCAAGACGAACATCCGTTGCCAACACCAAGGACCAGGATGCACTAGTAGAGGGAGATGGTAGATACCACGGTACACACTAGTAGTCAAAGCCAAGACCGACGTCCCTTACCAACACCAAGGACCAGGACGCACTGGTGTGAGTAGTAAATACCTCGATCAGCAAGTAGTCAGAACCAAGAACTACGCCCTCTCCCAGCCCCAGGGGATCGAACGTTACCAGCTGATCGATAGCCATCGTAGTAGTCGTCAAAACCAAGATCTACGCCCGCTACCAAAACCAAGGATTGGGCGCGACTGAAACGATGGAACAGAGTAGTAAAAACCACAGTCGTCTAGTAGTAGTCAAAACCAAGACAACGTCCTTCATCAAAACCAAGAACCAGGACGTACTAGGAAGGTATATTTTATGTCTTACAGGTCCGCCTCGCGGATTGCCTTACCGCTCTCACTACTTGTTGACTGCATAAGTTAGTCAGTCCGTTGACTTATGCACTAGTGATCTTGGTTTTTTGATCACTACTTGACCTTGGTATTGGTCATTATTGGCCTTGGGTTTGGCCCCCGATCCGGTTGTTGGTTTTGACGACCACCACCTTACTAGATGATTTTCTGTACTACTTTGTACTATAATGAGAAGAGCTCCGAGTCATGTACTATCACTACTAGCAGCGACCAAGAAGCAGCTAAGATGATGATAGACGATAAATTGTAGCAAACTTAAGTGTTGAGAGCTGGCACGGGACGTTTCTACTAGTGACTAATCAATTCATCACATTCACCACAAGCCAGGTACTAAGGGTACGTAAACACTGGGGAGAGCCCAGGTGGCAGTCAATGCGTACCCTTGGGTCACTAGTGAGCTATCTGATGCTGGTCCTCACTAGTGATCCCGAAAACTGTCGGTGACGTCGCCGGTTACTAGCGCCCGAGGCAAAGGGACCTTCGCTACGCCAACAGGAGAGCTTCCACTACGACGGCCAGGTTACCCATTCTATGTTCGGCACAGCGAAAATCTGACTAGAAGTGGTACTAGTCAGTTATTGTAGTCACTGTGAACCCGTTCGCATACTACAATACTCCCCTAGGTTGTGAATCTGGCCCGTAGCCGGCGCTACTAGTCAGTCACTATCAGTGAAGGCCCTTTCCTGATCTGATGGTGCTGAGGACCTGGCTAAATCTGTCTAGTTGTCGGAGCAACTAGGCAGTCATGGTTGCACGGGAGGGCTCTCTCGTTCAGCTGTGCTGAGGAGCTTGCAAATCTAACTTGTAGACTACTACTTGTTAGTCACTACACGGCTGGACCCTTGCCTGTGGTGCTACCTCAAACCTGGTGAGTGGACTACTCCACAACCCAGTCACTATGGAGGGAAGGTTTATGCCTGACTCTATAGTGCTATACTTCTAACTATGGTTTCTTCAGAGTTGTCCGAGTTGAGTGGTGGTCAATACTAATGGGGTTGGTGACTTGCCATCACTAGAGTGATTCTTTGCTCCCCAAGTGTATGTCCGACATGCTGAACAACAACACCAACTATACTAACCCCCCGCCTACTGGCCAGGATCCACCACAAGTTCATCACGGGGAGGCTACTCGTACTAATCCGGAAGCTTTGATCTTCCATCCTCCACTACTACGTCCACGTGTTCGTGCTGACTACATTCCACCTCAAGACTCGCCGGACAACTCCGAGGCCGCGATCGAAACCACTGCTGGCGACGTGGTTGTCCCATCAACTCGTCGTCCACTACAAGATGCTTCTGCCAATGACCCCACCCAACAGCGTGGAGATGTGACTACTACCGGCGTGTGGCCTACCAATCCTCAGCGTGGTACACTGCCGCTGAGCTCTGCCGTTCCTGCTGCTCCTCAGGACGGGCAGAGTCAGCACTACTACGGCTATGATGGTGCCATCTTTGCTGGCAATGCCGGTGACAATGGTGACCAACGTGGCCAACCGCCTGTCAATGCGGATCCTCGCTCTACTCAACTACCTCCACCACAGCCATACTTCATCCCACCTGAGAACTACCGCGAGCAGCCACCACCAAGGGGTTTGTCACATAACTACTCTTTACAACATGGTCCAGACTATCACGGTCCTCAGTACCCGTTCTATGCTAGCCACGTGAACAACAACTACTATAAGGAAGCGTTTGCTCCCTATTCACCTCATCCTCAACGTGGTCAACGCGTCGACGCGGGTGCTCCGCCCATGCCTCCAAGTGTGGCACCCCACTACCCGCACCACTATCCCACTAGTGGTTACGGACAAGTCCCTCATGGACAACCATACCAGTTCTACGTCCCCCGTAGAAGAGGTATGGCTCACTACGGTTGGTGTGAAGGTTGCGACAACTACTCCTGTTCTGCACAGATCTCTATCAAGGACTATGACTCTGCAGAACGTGTTGTCGACAGCCTTAAGCCGAAGACTATCTTTGAAGGTGCTGAAGACCGTAGGTCTGGCACTACCTTCATCGAGCAGATGTTCACTAAGACTGAGGGTCACCCTGATGTAGTGAGGTATTTGTGGTTGAAGAGATACACTACTTCTTATGTGTGGACTCTGATCACTGATGCCATTCAACCTCCAACACGCTGCCATCGGGCTTATCAGCGCCAACTACATCAACTACTCGGTCGTATTCGTTATCACTACGATACGTTGGGTCATGTCCAGCGTACTAGTGATGACTTGGCTCATTGCGTCCAAGGAAAAGGCACGGTTTACCAGTTCATTCAGAGGCTAGAGACTATGGCTTCGGAACTACATGACCTTGGCTCACCGGTGCCTTATCGTGATCTCAAACTCCGACTACATAAGGGTTTGAAATCTATGCTGCTACGCCAGAGACTAGACGTCGACCTCATGAACGACCAGATGTCCTTCGAGCAGTTTAGAGATGGAGTACTACTTCATCATAAACAGCTTATCAACTACTACGGCGTAGACTATGAGATCAAGGGTCCTATGACTAGTATTGCTACTCAACCTCGTACTACGGAGTCTTACCGGTCCGGTTCCTACCGACCACGCGATCGCTCAAGCGACTCCCGTCGTGAACGCGATCGTCGCGTCAAGGACTACACTCCAACGAGTGCAACTAGTCAAGACCATCATGTCACAGAGAGACGGCCTTCGGTGAACAGCCTCTGCGACAACTATGACGAAGACTCCCAGGATGACTACTCTCTTCGCCATCTACTAGCCATCAGAAATGATGTCACTGGCTTCACTTGCTTCCGGTGCCATAAAGAAGGCCACTCTGCGAAGAACTGCCCAGCTACTATGCCCGCGGGACTACGTGACCGCTGTAGGATCTGTGGCAATCCTGAGCACACGGCTGAGACCTGTCGGATTAATGCTGAGAAACTACAATGCCATCGATGCAACAAGCCGGGTCACCTAGCATATGTCTGTGGCGCTAGGATGCCTACTACATCGACTACTAAGATCTCTGGCAACTCATCTGGCACTAAGTCTCAGCCCACTACGGGTAAGGGAACTGGTTCAAGGCCCGCTGCTAAAGGGAGAGCTAACACTAATGTGAACGCCACCTTCCTCGACGACACTACTTCAGAGCGTGGTTCCCACTGTTATACACTACGCAGCTCTCGCAAGCGGGCCCCCACTCCCGACCCCCGTGTCCGACACCGAGATGGTATGTTGACAGGTTACGTCACTATTGAAGACACTGAGGTACTAGCCATCTATGATACAGGTGCGGATGTCTCACTAGTCACTGCCTCCTGTCTCAATGAGGTGGCTCCTGATGCCTCTATCGAGACTAATATACCGAGTACGCTCAGTGCTGCTAATGGTGGTAACCTCCATACTATTGGTTCGGTGCGACTAAGGGTATCCACTTCCAAGGCCTCAGAGGTTGATACCTTCCTAGTCACTACAGTGCCTCTCACTAAGGAGCGTGCATTTTTCTTAGGCAAATTCAAAATTTTATAGTTTCTCGTCAACTAAGGGGAGTTTAGAGCTGAAATTTCAACAGGATGCAGATATTATCATGATACATCACATGTTAAGTCAGAAAGGTCATATTCGAAACGGTTACTGATATATCAGGGCGAGCGAAAAAATCACCCCCGCGAACCGTGCAGATTCCTTAGGCAACACAACTTGATCTCGTTAGTATGCCACAGAAATCGCTCCTCACCGACACCGAGAAAGCCGTTGTAGTTAAGAGGCTTGCTGAAGGTGCGAAGAGCCTCGAAATTGCGAAGGAGCTTGAAAGGGACCACCGTACTATCAAGAAGTACCTGGAGGACCCTTCTAAGGTGTACCAGAGGAGGGGTGGGTCGTATGAGAAGTCTGTCACGCCACGGGAGAAGAGAAAACTCAAGAGAGAGATGGCTAGAACTCCATTAGCCACCAGTAAGGAGTTGTTTGACGCGGCGGGGGTGAGTAAAGGGAGCAAAAGCACCAGGTGCAAGGTGCTGAAGAGCATAGGGAAGGTCTTGAAAGCCAACCCCAGGCCTTCCTTGACGAAGTCCCATAAGGAGAAGAGGGTGCAATGGGCGAAGGATAACATGAAGACGGACTTCTCGAAGGTGCTGTGGACAGACGAGTCACGAGCGACGCTGGACGGCCCCGATGGGTGGGCCCGAGGGTGGATTATGGATGGTACCGCTTGTCCGAGCCGATCCAAGCGTCAACAGGGAGGAGGTGGTGTCATGATTTGGGCCGGCATCATCGGAGGGAAGGTCGTCGGTCCCGTGAGAGTCCAACAAGGAGTGAAGATGAACTCGCAAGAGTGAGATAGAGCATACGGCTAGGATGATGCAGTAATGAGCCACGCAGGTACACTAAACTTCTCGACCAGTGCTTCTTCCCATGGTATCGGAAGCTCGGGAGGGCGGCAAGCGCGACCTGATATTCATGCAAGACAATGCTCCCTCCCATGCCAGCAAGTTTACCAGGGAGTACCTCGAGAAGAAAGGATTTACCGGCAGAAAGCTCATGAATTGGCCTCCTAATTCGCCGGATATAAATCCGATTGAACGGTATTGGAGCATCTTGAAGAAGTAAGACCTTGTTTGAACTTGCTCATGTGTTGTAGACGCATCTTAGGAAGTTGTACTCTGGAGGGAGGCAGTTTAACGACCTCGAGTCTCTGTGGAGGGGTATCCAGGAAGCTGCAAAGGCTATTTCCTCGGATGAGGTCCTTGCACTCACGAGATCTGTTGATGACCGACTCACACGCGTTCTGGCATGCAAGGGTGGTCATATTTCGCCATGATCCATGAAGTTTGAACCATTTCTAAGAGAAAACTCAGTGGTTCTGTTGTGTTGCCTAAGGAATCTGCACGGTTCGCGGGGGTGATTTTTTCGCTCGCCCTGATATATCAGTAACCGTTTCGAATATGACCTTTCTGACTTAACATGTGATGTATCATGATAATATCTGCATCCTGTTGAAATTTCAGCTCTAAACTCCCCTTAGTTGACGAGAAACGATAAAATTTTGAATTTGCCTAAGAAAAATGCACGCTCCTTACTCCAGTCATCCTTGGTTGCCCTACTATGGCTCTGCTCGATACTCAAATCACTATCAACATGAGTGGCTACCACATCGAGACTAACTACTCGGTAACTCCATTTCAACCAAGGGTTACCTTTGATGACCACGTTCGTCACTACGGTGATGAACAATCAGGAGTGTATCGAGAGGATCACTGTGTTATCAACTACAAGGTTCAACAAATCAATCGGTTGTGCCTTCAAGAATTCTGTGAACCTGTTCACTATGATGGTGTATCTCTGCAGCCTACTACACCATGGTTCTCGACTATATTCCCTGACGCCTACACTAACTCAGTCAATGTCGATCAATTGACTCGTGGCCAAGGCCCATGTAACCACGGGGAGAACGACACTACTATGACTTCCAGCCGAGTGCAGGCAGCATCACTAACTCCCATGGTGAACTCCAGCAACGACGACACAGTAACTAATAATTGGGTACCCCCCCAAACATGGCTACGAACATACTAACGTGGCCAACTTGGACGACGATGACTCAGGCGACGATGAAGAAGACCGTGGAGAAGACAATCTCCCACCGTGGGAAGCACTAGACCGAGAATGGGCATATGATGCAACTACTCCTCTCGGAAGAGCTATAGTACGTGCTTCATGGAGAGACTCCACTAGGCCCCCTATGAACTACCGTCAAGCTGCCGCTCGTGGTGCCCGGTGTACTAAGCGACTGTCCCATACCCAGAAGGAAGCGTTCCAAGAAGCACTAGCTACCTACATCGACAGGGGCTTCTGCACTATTGTACAGAACAATTCCGTGGACAACTACAACGGAGGTCCTTCCTTCGACCAATGTCAACAAGCGTGGGACAAGCTTACTACTGGCACCTACTATGAGGGGCACTACGGTTATGAAGCCAAAGCACTACACTCCTGCGCATACGGTTTTCAGGGATAACCACCCGACTACGCCGTGCAGGATCGTGCTCGACTACAGAGTGTTGAACCGGTACTTACTACGTGGAGGTCGGACTCAGAACGACCTTCAGGGTACTCTACTACAACTCCGAGGATTTCGCTACTTCGTAGCATCTGACATCAGCAAGGCATTCTGTCAGATGAAGGCCTCTCTACATGACTTGGCCTACACCAACTACACCTGTATCGGTGACTACACAGTGCTATGGAGCAGCGTATCCTTCGGGACTAGCAGTGCACCGAACTTCCTAGAGTGTTGTACCTACGACATCACTACTGAGGCCGATGCACTACGAAAAGCCGGTGCCACTCTTACTCTCAGTCCACTAGTCGACCCCTACTTGTATGACGATGACACTCTGGCCGAAGTTCTTCTACTACCAACTCCGGAGGCTTTCGACTACATCCGTCAAGGGCCTATGGTACCCAAGGAGTTCGTACTACTGAAGTACGTCGACGACCTGTTCAATGGTGGTGATAGCCCAGAACTAGCCTCACAAGCTAATGACTTCTCACTACACATCCTCGGTGGACATGGTCTCAAGGCCGACTCCATTAAGAATGTTCGATCATGGTCACAATCATCCACAGAGGAGACTACTTCGAAGTCACTACTTGGCTATCATTACCGCGATGAACAACTCTTCGTCGTGTACTCTGGCCAGCTACCAAGTGGAGCTACTACTAAGCGGGCAGCTTGCTCGGCACTAGCGTCGCTCTATGATCCCCTCGGGATCTTCATAGAGTACGACCTGAAGGGTAGACTTATATGGAGGCGCATCTGTGAGAACTACAAGTCATGGTCAGACCCCATAGATACTAACGTGGCCAACGACTTGGAAGACTGGGTGAAGGAGTGCCAAGCTGTCACTACAAGAGGGTCCCCCGCCATATAGATGTTCAACTACAACCACTACTAGTCTCCACGGATGCTTCTACCGATATCTGGGGAGTAGACGTCCGCTGCACGGACAACACTACAATCTCAACTCGACTACTCAGTCGAGGTGGCGTTTTCCGAAGACCCAGACTTCGTGGACTATCCCCTCGCAAGGAGCTAGTTGCTCTTTGGAAAGGCCTCCAACTACTCAAACTGATGTCTCCATATCTCCCAGTGCCGAGCTACTACAAGCCCAACCAGGTCCCACTAGATCCACTAGCCCCGGTATTGCGACCTCGGCAAGTTCGGCTACTATGTGATAGTGAAATCACTATCTATAGGCTCCGTCGACCTGCCAATGACAAGCGACTACCGGCTGTGGAGAGAAGAAGGCTGATTGAGGTCCGAAAGCTCTGTAAAGAGTTGGACGTGATTGTACTACATGTTCCATCGGAGCTCAACTACGCCGACAGTGTATCGAGGGCGAGAACTACCGGCGATCTTATCAATCCTACTGCGGTACTCAACTCTATGACTACTGCCAAGGTGATCTATGACTACAGAGAGCACCCAGATGAGTTTGATGAAGATGTGGTCATCTCAACTACAGCTCCCTCTGTTCTCGCCATCAACCAAGACGGCATTGACTTGCCAGAGGTCGGTCCACTACCGGAGGACCAACGGGGTGAACTAGAAGCTATCATGGATTATGCCAAGCCTTCCGACAGAATAACGGAAGGGCTTCTGGAAGACTCTCAGTTCACTACCCGTGTTCAAGAATGTGTTCTCCGCTCCCAACTAGAGGATCAAGATATACGTGACCTCAAGACTATATTACAAGGCGAATCCACTACTGCTCTGTATGGTGTTAGAGCCACTCGGCTACAGAGGCTCTCTAAGGTGTGCTTTCTGGATGATGACGGTCTACTACGTCGGTATCCGGAGCCACATCGACTAACACAGCCCCACAATGAGAAGGGTGTACTATGTTTGGGAAGGAGCCTCTACTCTGCCTTTCTGATACGAGTCTTGGCTACTATCTTCCACTATCTCTATGGCCACTTGGGAGCTAAGCGAGTACACATCCTACTTCGGAGGGACTACTGGCGTGACTCTATGTTCAGGCTGATTCGCATAACTATAGGGTCTTGTATCCCTTGTTTGAAGGCCCGTGCTACTCGACAGCATAACTACTTGGTCACGCAAGTCCAAACACTACTGACAGAGTGTCTCTGGCAGCTGGTCGGTGTTGACGTAGCTGGTCCTTACGGTCGCACTAGTGCTAGTACGAATTCGTCGAACAACACTACTCCCACTAGTGACTCTGACAAGGACCACTACATTTTGCTGATACATGACTACGTAAGTGGTTTCACTGTTGCCCGCCCTATGCGGAACAGCAAAGCTACTACTGTGGCCGGCGTGCTGGACTCTGTGTTCCTAGAACACGGCAGCCCAGCTGTACTACTTACTGATCACGATCGGTCCATCTTGTCGAGTAAGGCAGTAAGAACTATACTTGCTCGCCATGGTACTCGACACTACATACTGCCGGCCTACTCATATCAACTAGGGTTTTGGGAGCGAGCGCACAAAGACTTTGTGGAAGTTACCCGGGCACTACAGGCCAGTCGGCCTATCACTGGCCCTGATGCATCTACTAGTATCGTGGAGAACGCCTACATCGCGGACTACTTGGTCGCCGTGCGAGCTTACAACCATACCCCTCGCCTATGGGCTAATGTGAGCCCCTTCCAACTACACTATGGCTACAGCGGGAGACTTCCTGGGCAGCACCCTGAGATGGACAGCTCCATCGACTGGGATACACTCAACTTGCGGTACTCTACTACTGACATTGTCGACTTTGTTCACAAGAACGTCCCACTACTTACTGATGCCAAGGAGGATATGAAAACTACGCTTGGCGAGTATCTTGAGCTGTGGCGTATCAAGCAACAACACCATCTTCAGCGGTATGCCAGTGACCACCCCAACGACTACGAGCCTAAGCTGTTCGACTTAGTTTTCGTAACTAAGAGAGCTGATACTAGTATTGGTAACCATCTTCAAACACACTGGAGTGGCCCTTATACTATTGTGCAGCTACAAGGCTCTTCTATGGTCAAGGCTATCCAGGGCATACTGCTGGAAGGCATCGGTGGAGTGGAGGCGGGTGAAGACGACACTACTGCGGTTGTCCCACTAATCTATGGTGCGTCCGAGTCCTTCTCTTTGAAGAATGTTACCCATGCTGCGGCACTACAAGAAGTGGTCTTGAACTACTATCAAGGATCTCAACGAGCCTACCTCGACTCTGATGGTACCCTCCGCACTATGAAGCTGACTACTACCTCTCAACCTGACGATGCTCTACGCGTTGCCAGAGCCAGGGATGCAACTGCCCTACAGCACATGCGCCAACCCTCCCCCAGCGCACTACGGTCAGGAGATGAGACTAGTCGGGATAGTGCTACTGAGGCTGTTGCCTCGGAGCCCTCTGCACAACTACAAGCCGAAGAAGAACTACATGACCGCCAAGAAGAAGGACAACCTGATTCTCCTACTATATGGGCAACACCTTCCCCGGGAGCTACAGATGGTCAATCACAACAAGAGGATGGAGTTGTCTACGACTAGC
>JABANP010000896.1:0-13099 GCA_013115135.1 Perkinsus olseni | reverse complement strand
ACACACATGGAGACGACGTCACCGTGACGCCAGTGTCTCCCCTGTCCCTGTTGTCCCCATCGTGTCTCCCTTTGCAACCTACGCCATTAATAGGATCCCCTCAGTCATTTCTCCGCTAATCGCACTTGTTTGCTTTAGCCCTGTAGTTACCGTGACACCGCTGCATGGAGCAGCTGTGGCGCTACAGTGACGAGGACGCTGTCCCTACATGGGAGCGTCACAATCACTCAACTTTATTGGAACATTTTATACCCATCTCCCTTTGATTAATGTCATCCCCCTCCGATACCTGGTTGTGTTTACCAAGTACCTTGAGATTCGAGAATGGTCTGAAGGTTACAACTGGCACCCACCGTGGGGCTGGGTCTGCTGACTTCGAGACTGAAGTGCATCCCAGCCCCGTACCCCGCACCATGGTATCGGCTGTGATCCGGACACGCCGCAACCAGGAAGAAACACCTGGTCGCGACGATGGTGACAACCTGCCCGAGGACGACGAAGAGCAGTCCGACGACGAGGAGTTCGACGACGAGGGGTCCCGTGATGACGAGGAGTCCCACAACGGCGAGGACTCTACTCATGCTGACCAGCCAGACGATGGTGGCATACCGAGGCGACGTGCTCGTCGACAGAGGTCTGCCATCCCGGATCTGGTGGTGCAGCCGCTTGGTGTGGCGAATCACACGAAGCGTAACATGGCCGTCATCGATGAGCTATTAGCTGAGGCTGATGGTTCAGTCGATCCCCCGGCAGCTTCCTTGCCCCGTCTGGAGAACGCCATGATGATGAGCACCTACGAATTACTCCTGACGGTGCTTGGGGTGGGTAAAAACCCGTGGATCTCTCCTTCAACCTCACTCATCGGTCGTGGTGGTGAAGCTCTCGGAACCAACATCATCAAGTTCAGCGAGAGCTGGAACATCGGGTATTTGCCAAACTCTCCCTGTGCGGCTGCTGTAAAGAACAACAAGTCCACTGTTCGTCACGTTGAGGCCGCGGGAAAGTCCAAAGAGTTCGGTGATTTCTGTGATAAGCTTGACCGGTCGCTCTCCGCGTCCAGGGCCAGCCCAAGCGTTGAGCTGATATCGCTGGTATTCTTGTTACCTCTCCCCTTGACAGCAAACCTCCGTCGCTGCCTGCTCGGGGTGTGCTCTCGGGACCTACAGGAAGCGGTGATTTGGGTGGCATAGGTGGACGGGAGTCGATCTCACTACTGCTTCTGCTGAGGTTCGGACTGAGTTCAAGTCTGCCTACTTGAGTTACTCCGAAATTGTTCGCGAGTGGCTCGGTCTAGTGCGGGTCTCAATCGATGAAGAGCGCCCGCGCATCTCGGTCGCTAAGGTCATGGCGACCTGGTCGTCGATCGCCGTCGCTGAGAACGACACCATATCCTCCTTCCTTGGAAGAGAAGAGAAGCTCTGGACGTTGATGACATGCAACATGGATCCCAAGGCTGAAGGGATTGATGGAGACAACCCTGCAGCTCTTCCACATCTCTCTTGGGAACAACGCCGTGAACGGCTGCTGAGTGCCATGCTGTCGAGTCCCTCCTGGCGGCGAGTGATGGTTCCTTGGTGGTGTCAACTGTCATCTGCAGCCGACTACGAGTCGTTCTATGATACTGTTATGCGCATGAGGGAGTCTGGCCTGAAGCTTCGGGTTCTCCCGAAGGCGGAGTCCAGTGCATTGCGATCGAAGGCGGTGGGGCACCGAGGCATCGGTGCCGAACTTTACTGTGGATCTGGTCTTGACCCCAATGCGGACCCTCACTCTCTACAGACAACGGACAAGCCGGTCCCTGAGAAGGGCGATTCTTCCGCGCAGCCTAACCAGAAGCGATCGTCTCGTCGCTCCCGCAACAGGAAGGCCAAGGACAACACCGGAGACAGGCGTTCGGCCCAAGGAGACTCTAAGGGTACCAAGGCTGCCCCTAAGGACGCCAAAGCTGCCTCTAAGGATGTCCGAAGAGACCCAAAAAAGGCCATTGACTTCAAGGAGGGTCGGTGCTTCGATTGCCATGAGCTGGGACACCGAGCCGCAGATTGCCCTAAGAAGAAGACTGCCAAATCTAATGTGGCTGTGGACTCTGAGGGAGCCGTGAACAAGGATGCCTGCACCGACTCCAGCTGTGCCTCGCATCATGTATCGTCGGCGGTCTCGGTTCATCGGACGTCGCTTTCCTCAGCGGATAAGGTTGCTAGTATCAGCCCGATCAGCGATGGAACGGTGCCCGGTCACAGTGAGAATGATCTCCTCCTGATTGATTTCTATGACGATCTGTCCCAATCGAAGAGGTTCAAGGCATTACTCGACTCTGGCAGTCAAGTGACGCTGGTGGCCTCGAAACGGATGACGACTCCATGCTCACATCTGGATTCCTCACGGCCTGATATTGTAATCTCCGGTGTCGGGGGTACTAGAAGAGCCAAGGCTGTTCGGTTGTCCGTGAGGACCTCACCTACTTCATCGGTATTTACCATCAATGCCTACCTTGTGCGGGACTTACCCGTCGATGTTGATGTTCTCGTCGGGATTGACTGTCTGCGTCAGCTGAAGGCCAAGATCGACTTCAGGAGCGCTGAAGTATCTGTTTCGGCATACGGCAAGGTCGTGGCGTATGACTCCGAAGACTCCTACTCCACATCCCTCGGTCTGGTGAATGTAAAGCAGGGTTCCGATTGCGGCACTCTTCCTCCCCTACCGGTCGCTGAAATCGAGTGCAAGAAGCGTCACCCTACTATCAGACATCGTGGCTATCCCCTGTCCCCTGAGAAACGCAAGGCGGCCGATGAGGTTCTCCGAGAGTGTGAGTCTAAAGGGTACATCGAGTTCATCGACAAGAACTCCCAGCCGGATCAGTGGATCTCACCTTGCTTTCTTAAGCGTAAGAAGAGTGGTGCCTGGAGGCTGCTGACTGACCTGAGGGCCGTCAACAAACGACTTCCGGTGTACTCATTCCCTGGTGAAGCCCATACTGACCGGCTTCTGGGTCAAATCCCGCGCTGGGTCACCCATTTTGGATCCTTGGATGTGAAGGACGCTTTCTACAGCGTAAAGGTGTCCCCATTAAGCTCCCAACTGTTGGGAGCGACCCTGGGGTATCGGACCTTCCGATGGAAGGTTCTGGCTCAAGGTCTTAATACGTCACCGTACTGGTGGAGCCGTCAGCTTCATTGGATTCTCTCTGGAATACCTGAGTTGAAGGCCTACGAGGGTCGAGTGGTGGTGCTATCATACGTTGATGATATCCTGATCTGCGGAGACTCCGAGGAGACTACACGCAGGGTGATGAACATCATCATTGATCGTCTGGCAGCGTACAACATCCCCATCAGCAGTGATAAGCCTCAACATCCCAAGGAAGAGATTGGCTTCCTCGGTATACGGCTCTCGTCTGAAAGCTGGCAACCTGATCCTACTGCGGTGGCGGCTCTTGAGTCCTTGCCCAAGCCTGCCAATAAGCAGCAGCTGCAGTCTGTTCTCGGATCGATCAATTATCTGAGGGCAGCATATGATCAGAGCGAACTACAGGTCAATCTCGCTCCCTTGCAAGATCTTCTCTCCAAAAACAAGCCCTACCGTTGGACTGAGGACCACGACGTTGCCTTCGGCTGGTTGACAAGCATCATGTTTTCGCCTATCAACCGGTAGACGCGGAACTTGAGGATGGAGAGGGGTTCGTCCTGCAGACTGATGCCAGCGACTGCGGCGTTTCTTATGTTCTTTGGAGAGTCCGTTTTGACCAATGCCCCAACGCAATCTCAGAAGGGGGAGAGCTACTGCAGGACTACCCTGGCCCCTCACCTGGTGACTTAGCGAAGCATGGATCTGTACTGATGGCTGGCGGTCGTCGACTCCGCGGTCACGAAAAGCGGTACGCGACCTTCGATTGCGAAGGTTTAGCCCTTGTCGAAGGTCTCCGTCGAGCACGAGTGGTGTTACTAATACCTACCAAGAGCGGAAAGAGAGCGCCAGTGGTGGTCCAGTCCGACAGTGCCGTCGCATTGCATAAGATCCAAGCCGTCCCGGATTACTCTGAGTTCACTCGCAATCAGGTTCGCTACAAGCGATGGTGCCGCTGGGTAGAGAGTGTAGTCGATGTACTACCTTTTGTCAAGATGTACCACTGCCGTGGCCCAGAGAACTGCCTGTCCGACATGTTCTCCCGGGTTCTTGCCGAGGCTGATACAGACACCATGGGTGTTTATTGTACATCGGTGTTGGCCGTCACCGACCACTTCGACAACGGTTCTATATGCTCGGACGAAGACGTCACCTCCGACTTGGATCTCGAAGACCGGGACGTGGAACGTGATCAGGATACGGGCCTGGCCTCCCTACCTGTTGCTGGAGACCTCGAGAATGAGGATCCTCCACCTCCCGAACTTATCGGTTTGATCAACGCCAACCGTGTATGTAGAGTGGGCTCTGATTGGGTCTACCAGGACTCTAAGGGTCGATCCCGTACCTATGTTCCTGAGGATGACAGAGCCGAAGCGCTCAATGCAGCCCACGGCGACGGTCATGCCTCTTCGGAGAGAATGTCACGGGCAATGGTAAGCACGGTATGGTGGCCTAAGATGAGCCTCGACATTGATGCCTACTGTACCACCTGTGAAGGTTGTGCCAGGCATGCGGCCCGATCTGCCGCTGCCAACCCTCGTTATGATCTCTTCTCAACGATCCCGACTGAAGCGAGGAGGTTCTCATCGGTGGCAATGGACCACCTTGGTCCCTTTATTGGTGGCCTTCTTGTGCTGGTGTTGATCGACGTGGTCACAGGCTGGCTTGAAGCTTGCGTCGTGGATAGTAAGTCTGCCCATACTACCGCCTTGACGGTCTACGATCTGTGGGTCAGTAGATGGGGGTGGTTTGACTCTATCATCCACGATAATGACCCCGGTTTCTGTTCGGCGATGGTCAAGTCCCTCTTTGAACGCCATCATGTGAGGAGGAAGCTGTCTCCAGCGTATTGGCCCAGAGGGAATGGAGTAGCCGAAGCCGCTGTGAAAGAAATCAAATATGTGATACGTAAGTCGGGAGAGACTATTACCTCGTCTGATCAGCTGAGGGCCTTGGTCGCTGCCTCTCGCCTCTTGCATAATTCTTCGGCTGCCGATGGCTGTACCTTTTCTCCATATGAGGTGGTCATCGGCAAGAAACCAAGAACGCTGCTCGAAAGCATCTATGGTCACGACGATACCGGGCCCGCCGACCCTGACAAGATCGAAGGTATGCTCACTAGCTTGGTCGAGCACAAGCGCCTTGCGCGCGAGAGGAGCCTTGCCAATGCTATCCAGCGCGCTGAAAGATGGCGTGCGGGTTCCTACAACGCCAACCTGGTCGAGGGTGACTTGGTATTCGTGGTTCAACAACGCGGTTACTCAAGAAGGGTGGCTCTTGGCCCTTTCCGCATAGGCAACGTTGTGGGTTCACTGGTCTATTTGCGAGGAGAAACAGATCCCGTCAGTCGTGGCCAGTGTGTTCCGTATCGTCCTGATCATCGTTACCCAGACGTCGCGGGTACTGACCACGAGTCCATGGAGGTTGAGTTCTACTCTCTTGAGCCTGATATGATGATCATGTTCGAAGCAGAGGAGTATAATGGTCAAGTTCAGTCACTTGATGTTGGCCGAGTTGTCGCAGCTCCCGTTCGTGATCATGTTAAGGTTGAGCCCTTCGCCTCTCCAAGCCATCTGTATTGGCGTCGCCGGCCTCAACGTGAGAGGAGACTACTGACCGTATCAAAGGATCAGGTCAAGTGTTCAACGGCGGGTACCTTTATAGATGCTGATGGAAAGCTGAATGATAAGTCAGTTGAGCTGTTGATTCAGAGGGGATATCTTCAACAATAATTGCCGTAGTTGGGGGGTATTGTAACACACATGGAGACGACGTCACCGTGACGCCAGTGTCTCCCTGTCCCTGTTGTCCCCATCGTGTCTCCTTTGCAACCTACGCCATTAATAGGATCCCCTCAGTCATTTCTCCGCTAATCGCACTTGTTTGCTTTAGCCCTGTAGTTACCGTGACACCGCTGCATGGAGCAGCTGTGGCGCTACAGTGACGAGGACGCTGTCCCTACATGGGAGCGTCACAATCACTCAACTTTATTGGAACTTTTTATACCCATCTCCCTTTGATTAATGTCATCCCCCTCCGATACCTGGTTGTGTTCACAAAGTACCTTGAGATTCGAGAATGGTCTGAAGGTTACACCTCAGGAGTTCTGTCACACGCTTCTAACCTGACTGGTTGAGTCGGGTAGCTAAAGCTGTCTCATCTTTGTTGGGAGTCCAACGGACAATAGCCGGTCGCGGATAAATGGACGCTCGTATTACGAGTCTCGTGAGTTCTAGGTCGATATCGCCCGAATGCTAAGATATTTGCACACTCTCTCGAGTGACATAGATTTGATCCTGGACCAGGATTCCTGGTCGCCGACGAGTCGTCGGCGAACCTCTCAGCCGATAGTAGTGAGGCCCTCACTGTGAGGGCGATCTGCTTATCAGGCCCTCATCCAACAGTGGACCGCTGTCTGTCCGAGCCTCTCCACTGGAGAGTCTAAAGCTTCAGCACGCGGTTGCGCTCATGCTGCAGGGGAAAGTCAAGAAGAGCAAGACTGCAAGAATTTCAAAAAAGAGCGCAGTCACTGAGTTACCGTGAATCAATCACAGTAATCAGAATTAAAGACGATCAGTCATCTGGCGGAATAGCCGAACTTGCCGGCAGGGTTATACACGAGGGTTGTCGCTCGGCGCGACTTGAGAATAAATTTCCTATTTTTTCCCTTTATTTCCCATATTTTTCCTTTTTTTCCTATTTATTTCAATTCTAGAAATAAAGTCGGACTTTCTTTCCGTGGACCAACGACCCTGAAAACAAGCCGATCTACGAGAGCGTGCTATCAGGGAGTCCCCCCAGGACTATAAACTGGATCTCTACGACTTGGTATACATCAACGAGTCTAGTGATCACGCTCCCGGAGGGCACCTAAATCCCGCTTGGAGGGGTCCTCTCACGGTTGTAAGACTGGCTGGGACGTCGATGGTCTATCTATTCGACGGAGTTCTACTGCCTAATGACTACGGCGGCAATTTACGGGTCTCCGAGGACGGTAACTCTATAGAGAACGGGCCTGAACATTCTACCCTTGTCTATGCCTCCTTGAAGAACCTAACACCCGCCAAGGCACTGCAGTCTCTTATTTATGACCACTACGAACAAGGAACTAGGGTCTACCAGAACATCAACGGTGACTTTGCTACCATGCCGGCTAGTACTGATGGTACAGATCAGTCTAAGATCTCTCTCAAACGAGCTAAGGAACAAGTCGCTCGACAGCGCCCATCTAGTTCTAGCAGTTCTTCTCAAGACGGCGTGGTACTCCTTCCTGGTAGTGATGACCTCCCCTTGTCTCCTCGAGAGTCCTCTCCGGCTGGTCAAGCTGAAGCACCGAGCTCTACTGCGGCGGAAGTATCTGAAGCCCCTGCCTCACCGGAGTCTACTGGAGTCCCTCAAGGCCCACCTGCTATGACTCAGTTGTCTAACTCCCGTGCTCCGAGACCAGCCTCTACGAGGCATGCCGATACTACACTAGTATTCGGTCGATCTATTCCTCAAGGCGTTGTACCTGGCACTGGATGGGTGGTAATCTCTACCGACTCTTCATCATATCGAGGACTAGCTTCTATTGAAGATTCATCTAGTCCCGATATGTTGGCCTTGCGTCCACTCTGTCTCCCTTCCGGTCCCTCTGGGATGTTATCGGTTCTGGATTCAGAAGATCTACATCGTGTGGCTAGGGCAAGGTTGGTTTATATCACCTCATCTACGAGACCGCTAACTCGTTCTCTCCTACAACGTACTAGGAATCTACTCGAGCGATTGGGTCTCTAGCATCCTTTGTCGGTTGACTACTACGTCACGCCTTGCACGTGTGTTTGTCCCTATCACTTCAGGGCCGCACAAGAGTATATCTTTTCTTTGAAGGTCTAGTCTCGTGTAGTGGTTTGATTATTGTCTATTCCGGTATCATTACCTAACCTATACCGCTACATCTGCTCGTTATTACGTCTAGATCTTTAGTAAATCTTCTAGTCGGTTCGTACTGCGCTGCGTGACACAACTTCTGTCTACAACGCGCTGTCCCCATTTTGTGTATCGTCTAATGCCGACTATTCCTATAAATAGATCTTAGATCAGCTCTATTTTCATCGTATTAGAACTTACATAGTTCCGCTCACTCTACTTTGACAAGTACGAGTCTATTGGTCGCCTTCCATGTCCTCTACGACACAAATTCTGTCTACCGTTGGTGGAGCGCGCTCATCGCCTCGTTGATCGATTTGACGCTAGAGCTTTGCGATCAAACTCAGCGCGTTCATTTCACATCGGTTGCGATCTAATGCGGTTCTATTAGTTCTAATCGTTCTGTCGTCTCTCTAGCATCTAGGTATCCCCCTCTATGTCCTCTATCCCCTCTATGGCAGTTGACGACATCGAGAACAGCCCTATCTACCCCTTGGCGCCAGCCAGCGTGGACACCTTGTCCAGTCTACGTACCCATATCTGGTCTAAGAACCCCGAGAGTCTATCGTTCAACACTCTATGTCTCCCGAGTCTAAGGACCTCCGTGGTGCATCTAGACAACCCCATCAACTGCGGTTTGGTGTTTCGCCGTCTATGTAACAAGCAATGTAATGGTAGCCTCTATAGACGTCTAGCCTACCATCAGATTAGCCCTCTACCCAACATCGACTCGAAGATCTACAATCTCTACGAAGTTGTTCTAGCCGGTTACAAGCTGCATCGAGGTCTCTTCGTCGATAGGATCGTGTGGTTATCTATTCCTCCGTATCTACAGACGTTCATCTACGAAGGCACTATCAATGCGTCGGCATCTACTAGTCCACTCTACACGAACCCCATCTACAAGGATTCATCTAACCATGGTGGATATATATCTACCATTGGTGGATTCTTACGTCTAACTGTGGTTCTAGGCCTGCTAGGGTTTCTGTATAGAGATCTAGAGGTACTCCAATCTATTTCTCTACTCAAGGTCGAGAGGCTAAGGTCTAAGGCTGTCGTTCTCCCTCTACCGGAGGAACTCTATTTTTCTTGTCTACGCCTCAGCGCTCTTTATAAGAATCTACTTTTACCTAGCATCTTCGACGAGGTTGATGGTCTACGCGTTCTAGATCTTCTCGATCTAGGGGTCGATTCTGGAGATTCTAAAGCAGTTGGTAATAGAATTGGTGCTGCTGCTAATTCTCTATTAAGTGACTATAGATGGGTTCTAGAGGGTATACGTCTAGATAAGAATGACGTCTACTCGCTCGAAGAGATGAGGTCTATCACCGAGCTGTACTATCTAGACGACGACTAAGATAGGAAGGATCTATTATGAGGAGTATCTAATGATTAATGACGACATCTATGAGTTAGTCTATATGATGATGATTCTATTTTTTGCGATTAAGTATAGTTAGATCTATGCTATTAGAGTTATTAAATATCGATCATAGTCTCTCTATTATCTAGTTAGTCAATTAAGAGCTCTCGATATACTGCGGGTCTAAGTATAATCGATCTACTATCTAAAGTACATGAGCTTCTCTTCATGAGAACCTCACGGCGGGGTATGTGCTGCCGCGCAACTAAGTAAGCGAGCGCCCCAGATATCTGAAACGGGCAGTTTCATTCTAGTTTGTGAGCTCTATTGATTGAACTATTGGATTCCTAAGGATTCGATAAGATTCTAATTGGATCTGCACTCGATTGGACTCTACGGTTCGATCTCTCTTTCAGTTTGCACTAGTATCGCTCTAAGCCCTTTGAATTGTGTTACAAGCCGACGGGATGTTGCTTAGATCTGGGACGAAATTATCTAGAAACGATCGCCCTGCTTTGTCTAATGCTTCAATAGGTTCTACACCTCCCAATCCATCGCCTGACGACGCGTCTAAACTGGTCTACTTGCCACCAAGAACCACTTCTACGCCTAGAACAACGAAATTTTCAACAACTCCTCTAAGCCATCCCGTACATTTTGATTTTTGGGCGGGCGAGTATAATTCTCCGCCGTACACCTACAGCCTTACTGCGCAAGATCTTTCACTGCGTGTGAATTCCTTGCCGTATTTCGCTGGTGATTTCATTTCCGCGCTGATGCAGCCAAACCTGGCTGAGTGGTCCCGGCTGACTACATTACAATTTTTGCGCCAGCCATTCTATCTGCTGTTGGCAATACGTGTTGAGTTGTTACTTGGGTGTGGCGTTTCAAGGTGTTCTGCGCGATAATGTTTGTAAGAGCAGGTGAAAAGTCCAAGAGCGATTGCTGACCTTTCATCAAAATACTTCCATTGCTAGCAAGATGCGCGAGTCAATGAGCCAGCAGTATACTAAGCATCGCGCTGGGCCTTTGAGTTACCGTTGTGTTTATGCGATTACCCGTTTATGGGGTGCGTGTTATGGAGAAGAAGGTAGCGGGGGATTCTTGATAGGCTCTGGTGAATACAGAATTTACTGATCTGATCTCAGCTAGTTTACAGAAATGGCTACTCCTTCATACCTATAGGGCACATGCTGATGTTATTGCTTATGAATTTGGTGGGCGCCTTAGTGGCCTATGAGTCCTGGAGGGAAAACTGCGGTAATGCTAGGAGAGGGATTGTGGGATATGCCATTCATTTATGCTCGCAGTTAAACGCTAGAATATCTGTGCACACTCTCCTCGCCCCTGGAGCTAGCAAGGTTGTCATGTGAAAATTCCTGGTGAATTGAGCGGGTGAATCATTCAAGTGTAGACATGGCTCGATTGGCCTTCTATACGAACGAATGGAGAGAACTCATCGAAGTTCGACTGTAGCGTCGTATCGTAACATGGTAATGAACGGTTCATTATGAACCGCTTAACGTTAGGCTGCGAGAGCTCGACTCACTACTTCTCCGACAGCATCATTCTCTTTAATGCTGTGTAGGAATAATCACAGTTCATTGCAGGTCTATTGCCCCCTCGACCATTCGATACGCGTTTCCCACCTGAGCCCCCGCTTATGCCCGTACTCCGGTCTTCTTGGCCGCGCGAGATCGAGTCAACGCCACGGTCTGTGATTGTCACCCTACTGGGCCAGTACTTCGATGACTGGATTGATCTGTTGGTATGCAAGATGGGCGATGGCCATCGCGTAGCGGCGGTTGTTATTAACGAGTCAGCGGTGGAGTGCAAACTTCCGTTTACCGGAAGCTTTGCGGCACGAGCGATTTGGTTGCGGCTGGAAACATTATCGCAGCCCGTCTATCAGACGGATCAGATAGCAATTTTGATTCGACCGGCTGCTGACTACCGTGCCGTAAGCCCTCACCACGCATCTACGCGAGGTTCAGCCAGGGTATGGATCACGGGTGTGAATTTCCCCGTGCACGTCGAGAAGATTGAATCCCCACCCGTATGCATCTTTGGGAATCGAGGGGACAGCGGGGTGCATTTCGTTAGTGATACAAAAGCCTGGTGTGCTGTGCCGCCTGCAAACTCCTCGGGTAGGTTCAATAGGCATATTCTGTGGTGATTTGAGTGTTGACAGGGAGCGACTGTGTTATCCAACGGATCTGTTGATTCTAGGCAGGACTGGTTTCAGATAGGCACCACCTAGTTTTCGGTGTTTCAAGTTCCAAAGTGTCAAGCTTTTCAGGTTCTGTAACGCTATGGATAGGGTCCAAGCTTGTTGCTGGCAACGCGCGGGAGTTTGCATTCACGTAGGCCGTTGGTGGGAGGTGTTCGAAGGACTATATGGCCCCGGGACTTATGACAGTGTACTGTGTGGCTGTGTGGTCTAGTGGTATGATTCTCGCTTAGGGTGCGAGAGGGCTGCGCGATATAGTGTGATATTCGCGCCGGAGGCGCGAAAAAAAAATAAAAAAAATAAGTTGAGAAACCAGTTCTTGTTGAAACACTCATCTTATGGGTGATTGAAATAGAGGTTTTCCGTCTCTTCACGGACGAGGAAGGGTTATTTCACGCGGGCTGGGATACACTACGAATCTCGGCCGTTCAAGTTGCTCCACCTCCCAGCCTCTACCGCCTGGCTGGCAGTCGGCATATCATGCTGAGTACTTAGAACTCCTGTATCTATTGATTTGATACTCTCATCTTATCGCGAGGTTCAACACACTGCTTTTCAGAGCAGGAAATCCGTCTTTCTCACCCATGTCATATGTTATGAGTCAGCTCCCAGCTCTGCCACAACTCTTCTGCATTATGGAAGAACTTCAGGGGGCTTCTCCGCACACCGCGGGGCGATTTCCCCGAATGATTGACACTCGGGTCTGTAGCCCGTGGGAAGGAGGCTGTTCAAATGCTTCAACGGTATTCTCAAAGACGTCTAGCTGTCTACAAACAGAGGGCGAGAGGCCCTGAGTTCAATTCTAGGCACAGCCCTTCGTATGATACACAAGGTGTGTACTAGCTGCTTAGCAGCTGCTGCTAGTTTACTAGTAGCTGCTTAGCAGCTGCTGCTAGTTGACATGATGGATTACTGAGAAACAGTATATCCGAAAATTTATGACGAGGCTCGAACCAGAGGCAGCCACGAGACGAGCGCCAAACGGCTACATATCGCTGTCGGGTACGTCGCGGCGAAGGACTTCACAAGCCCAGAGTTTGGTAGCAATCCTACGCAGGGAGGATCGGCGTGAGCGAAATTACCAAGCAGAGATTATGCGCGCACAAGAGTTGTGCGCGGGAGTAGGTTGCGCGACGAGGAATGCGGTACTTCAACTGATTCAATGCTAGAGCTAGCAACGAGTGCTAGCAACAGATACAGCCATGAGTTGTAATGGCTGTGATAATGGCGGATGTGAGCTCGACCCAGCCCTCCGCTCCCTGGATGTGGAGGTAGGACGCTGGAGACTGCTGACTCAACCCAGACTGGGTATGGAGTCGGGCAGTCGTCTAATGTCCTACTGAACAGTGGTGGCCACCAACTCTTTGTTGGCAGCGAGTGTAGGCTACTGCCTAGCTGCTGGCTCTGACACTGATACGTACTGAACAGGTCAGAGCAAGGCCACGCACTGTTCACCTCCCAACCTCTGCATC